>CM022703.1:2311526-2389644 GCA_012295165.1 Asparagus setaceus
ATATGTGCCATGCTAACAATATATCAATCAACAAGATGAAGAAAGACATTAATTTTGTTCAGATATATCTATTAAGCTAAATAACTAATTTTTACTAGTTTCAAAAAGACTTACATACTTAAAAGTTAATACCCACTGCTAGTGAACCTGACGATTGGGATGTTCCAATATAGCTTTTATGGACTTGGATTCGAATTTGGGCTGGCTTATAAAAAAAAGACTTAAAAATTAATTAGTTTCTTAAACTAATTACACAATTATACAAAATTGTTTCTAGCTTCAAGAAACAACCTTCATAAAAATTCACAATAATCAAATATCAAATTTTCACAATGACCTTCATGTGAGCTAGTAAACTTACACCCACATTAATAACAAAAAATAACAGCCTTCATCAAAGTTTCGCAATAATCAAATATCATCTTCCCCCAATTAAAAAATAACATTCAAATAAATCACACATTTCCACACATATCTCAAACAAAAAACTGAAAAAGCCTAGGCCCCTCCTAATAATCTGGGTTTTTTGAGGGCTTCCAAATTTGCGGGCCCCACCTTCAACCTTTATTTATTACATCGAAGGTACCATCAAACCCATGCCTTTTCAAGTTCAAAATTTAAAAATAACCCCCTGAGGATCCCCTCACCACCTTGTCATCCAGCGGTGACCACACCGCTCCTCATTCAAAATCTCACTTCTTTACTGAGATCATCACCAACAATCAACGGCTAAAATCTTCTCCGAATTCAAAACTCCCCCCTTTCCCTCCCTCAATAAATACGAACAGAAATCCCTCTAAAAATTCCAGATTTTCCTCCTTTTAATCCGCTTTCTTGTCCAAAATTAGGGCTAGTCTTTAAAAAAAAAAATGTCATCGACTCGTCGAGCGTCGATCTCTTCGTCGTCGGTGGCGGCCACGGCCTCCTCTCTGGCGAAGAGGCGAGCGTCGGCGGAGGCTCCGGCGGTCGCTAAGGCTGCTGCCGGCGGCGCGCAGCAGGCTAAGAAGAGGGTTGCGCTCGGGAATTTGACCAATCAGGCGGTTGCATCCAGGGGTTTTTCTCGAGCACCGGCGGCGAAGGGGACCAATGTAAGTGAATTTGGTAATTGACATTAGGATTTTGATATTAGGCCGTTTGCCTTGTGATCATCTGTTGATGCTGGTCGACTCTTCTTTCTAATTTTTTTTGTTTGTTAGTGCTGCTGAAATTGGGTTGTGTTGTATTTAGGCTCTTTAAATTGTGATTTATAATGATAAATTTTTATATAAGCTTGTCAGTGGTGCTATTTTCGAATTATTACTTTTCGTATCTATTATTTAAATTCTAGTGTACTTATAATGACTTTATTGCTTCAGATAAATGAAGAAGGATTATGGTATTTTACTAAAAACAGTTTTGTAAACTCATGGTGTGTTTTTTTTTAAAACAAAACAAGTGTAATGCTGAAAGTTCATGATTGTTGATAATTTAGTTCAATGCACCCTTGAATCAGGTAGCTATCATTCCACAAACATCTGATGATAGAATTGTGCTGCAGGGTTGACCTGTCCCAAGTTGTATTTGGATGTATGTCAATTAATTCCTAATATGAGTGCATCATCATGATAATTGCGGCAAATACCTTTTTCCCCCAATTAGTAGACACAGGTTACAGTCATCCTGTTGTTATCCTTTTCACAGTTTTCACTCTAGTGCGTGGAAAATCTTAATCCCGATCATATTTATTGAAGTTTATTATATAAGAAAATTAGACTGGTCAGGCTTTTTGGTCAAAAATATGCTGACATGAGGTTACTATAGAAGGCGAATACAACATCTACTACAGCTTCTATTGTGAAGAAGGGATCAGCTGCTTCTGCTCGTGACGGGGGATTACGTCGTAATTCTGTAACTACATCCTCTGTTGTGAAACCAACTACTACTACATCAAGCAAGGCTCCTTTGCCCGCTACAAACAATGAACCTAAGAAAATGGCTGGTGCTAGACTTGTACCTTGCAGTGCTGCCATGTCCCCAACTCGGTCCAGAAACTCTTCTATTTCTTCAGATGAAAGTATGTCTACTTGTGAGTCTATGAAAAGCCCGGAGTTTGAGTATATAGATAATGCAGATTCAGCTGTGGCTTCTTTGGAAAGACGAGCTATTAACAATCTCCACATTTCTGAGGTGTCAGATGCAGATGGTTGGTTTTCTCCACTAGTCCAAGTACTTCATATTTAATGTCCTTAATTTTGAACAAAGCATGATCTTTTTGGAAGTTTTATGTTTTGCTTCGTATATGCTTCTAGGCTCCTAATAGTAATTTTTAGCAGGATACACGTGCAAGAGAGAGATTGCTGTACCCATGGAGACTGATGATAACATCGTTGATGTTGATGACGACCACAAGGATCCCCAATTGTGTGCAACACTTGCTTGTGATATTTACAAACATTTACGGATAGCAGAGGTGATCATTTTCTTCTAGTGACCTTTTATGTGTATTGATGTGTGTGCCTTTGTGCACGATCATGTGTATGCATGTGTGTATATTGTGTGTGCATGAAACTGAAAGCCAACTAGGTCTATATGTTTTTCATCATACCACTTTTTTGTCTGGTTTCGTTCCATCATAAGATCTGTATAATGATTTCATATGTTGATGAGTTCTTCTTGCTGTTGTAGACTAAGAAAATGCCTTCTATGGACTTCATGGAGAGGGTTCAAAAAGATGTAAATGCAAGCATGCGCTCAATCCTTATAGATTGGCTTGTAGAAGTACATCCAGATCTTGCTCTCTTTCTGTTAAATCTTTTCTTTAATGATCAAGTTATTAATAATATTAAACTGCAGGTTGCAGAAGAATACCGGCTTGTACCAGACACACTATACTTGACTGTGAATTACATTGACCGGTATCTCTCTGGTAATGAGATGAACCGCCAGCGACTGCAGCTTCTTGGAGTTGCGTGCATGTTGATAGCATCGTAAGATTTTTTTTTCCATTGTGACATATAATCTCCTGACATATTGATATTCTTGTATGCTGATGATCATACAATACAATTTTAGGAAATATGAAGAGATATGTGCGCCACAAGTTGAAGAATTTTGCTATATAACCGACAACACTTACTTTAAGGAAGAGGTGTGGTGTTTAACCTCTCAGACTTTTAGTATCATCATCAGTTTCCTATTAATAATTTGATCCACAGGTATTGCAAATGGAAGCTGCTGTTCTCAAGTACTTGAAGTTCGAAATGACAGCACCAACAACCAAGTGTTTCTTGAGGTAATAGTCAACTTCTCTAATAACTATATCCAATTTCTTCAGCAATAACAACTCCTCATTGTGATGTTTGTACTTTTGTTGATCAATGTAGGAGATTCGTCCGAGTTGCTCAAGGACGTGATGAGGTGATTTTAAGCTTCTACCTTGTTTTATTTTCTTTCTTTCTTTTGTTCTTTTCTTTCTAAAAAGTTTTCTCATACACTAGTGTTTCTCATGTTCGTTTTATAATGCAGGCTCCCCTACTGCAATTAGAGTATCTTGCCTGCTATATTGCAGAGTTATCACTTCTTGAGTATGATATGCTTGGTTATCTTCCATCATTGACAGCTGCTTCTACTATTTTTCTGGCAAAGTTTATACTTCAACCAACAAAACATCCTTGGGTATATATAACTATGTCTCTTTGTCTCATATGGTTATCCAAAGAGGTTCACATCCTTAAATCATTTTCCTGCTTTTATCTTTGTAGAATGCCACTTTGCATCATTACACCCTGTATCAGCCCTCTGAACTATGTGAATGTGTGAAAGCTCTACATAATCTTTACTGTTACAGCCCTGGCAACAACTTGCCAGCAATCAGGGAAAAATACAGCCAGCACAAGGTAAGAAACTGCTCTTTGTTCAATTCCTAGGTTTGCCCTTTCAGCACAGAAGTTTGATTCTGATTTAAAATTTCATGTTCTTAATTTTTTCAGTACAAGTATGTGGCCAAGAAATTTTGCCCTCCATCAATACCTACAGACTTCTTCAAGAGTCCAAGCAATTAGGTTTTAGATCAAGAGCCATTCCAACTCTTTGTTGAAGGTTTTCAGTAACTTTCTGTGAGTGATGTACCTTCGAGCTGTGATAATCTCGGGCTGTGATCACTCTCTGTGTTGGCTTGTTCCATTTGTAGATTTTAGGGCAGAAGTTTTTACTAATAAGGATTTGGTTTTGGTGAGTTTGTGAAGAATCTGCTGTTGTAAATTTTCCGTGCAATTTTCTTTTCCTTAGGTCATCACAAGGCCATTATCTTGATGTTTTCAGATCTTGATGTCAGTTTTGATGCTAAAGTGTCCTGTCCTTGAGAAATATAGCAAGCTTTGAAGAGAACTAGTCAGGTAGCTTGTTGATGACATATAGCTGTGTCTGTCCTTGAGAAATATCGCAAGCTGTGGAGAGAAATAGTCAGGTTAGCTTGGTGATGTAGAAAGTTCAAAATGAAATTTGCACTTTCGAAGGATGAAGCTATATTGGCTATTTCTCTACAATCTTAGGTATTGCAAATTATTCATGGACCTGAATACTCGCTATTTTGGATGAATATGGAGTGTGATTTTGCCCACTTTATGTCTTGTTTATGCAGAACTCGGTTAAAAGCAAGCGTCTTGATTAATAATCTCTTTTTAATGACATATTCACGAGGAATACAAGTATACAACATCTCATGCATCCAAATGTTCATTCTCAACAAGACTTGGATTGACATTAAAAGCCATACAAAAACTTACTGCCTATTCAGCGTGAGATGTAAGAATTAGTGGTACAAATGATCAGATTGCAATATTATATCCACTAGTTGAATACAAAGAAGAGATAAAAGTGCAAACAAAAAGAGGACTAGTGCTGTCTTTTCTAATTTCTTTGTTAACACTAGAGATTGTTTAAAACAAAACAAAATAAGATTAAAAGAGCTTGTCCTTTTAAATCACTAAATTCAACTTAAAAATAGAAAAATCCAAACTAATTTTATATCCTTCTCATTTATCTTTCCTTCCAATTTCTTAGAATAACTTTTAGTCAAAACGGAAAGTTCTTCTCTTGAAATCATAATCAACTCGAAGAGTTCTAGCAAATAACAAGTCCATTATCAAATCTCATTCAAAATCAACCGATTTTCATACAGGTCTCAGCAAATCCGAAATATGTTTATACTTTAAAAAATAGAGTAGTGAGATTTCATTTTGTTAAATGAACTCCTCCTAGACCATAGACTACTGTTAAGTCTAGTCACAGAGTTAAAGCTTATTACTTTTACATTTTGATACCTCATTTCACTACAGGATTTTTGTCTTATGGGACACTCAATTTGTGCTAATTCTATATTAGACTCCCAAACCTTCATATTTCTGAAATAGACTTCAAAATCTATTAAGTTGTTATAAATAAATTTACACCCCAAAACCTATTGTTTAAAACAAGCCGCTCATTTCAAATAGGGCTGAATTTAGAATTATGAAGATTTTAGGGTGTAATATAAATGGACAAATATATGAGGGAATATATGACGATAAAACTTTCCTAACATGATTATCCACACTCTATCATAGCTAGGTATACGTGTTGCACATAGGGGTGAAAACATATCGGATATGACTCACATATGATATTGTTATATCACGAGAATTACTAAGTGTAATAAACTCTCAAGAGGCGTGTCATGTTTAATTGGTAGAGTCCTAAAATTTAAAGACGACGGTGTGAGCATCACTGACCTCTTTAAAAGACACAAGTCCGAGAAAGGTGTCTTCAGGTCGGGAGTTATTCGAAGAGTCTGAAATCTGAGACGAATTGCGTCCTCCACTCGGACTTATTGAGGAATGTCTCGAACTACGAGGCGACCTATCCGCTTCATCGTACAGTGTTTAGCTTCCCAGTCACCATCGCATTTAATGCATGGGCAGAGAGCCATTTGGACCTTCCAAGCCGGAGTCATAATGACTCCTCGGACGACGCCAGCACTTCGGCCATTCTGTCACTATTGCATTAAACGCGAAGATGACTCATGTGACCGATCGCCGACACATATAAAGTACGGTCTGATTAAGCTGACTCCACCGACTCAGTTAAAATTATCAAAGTGCCCCTGCTGACTCACTATAAATAGGTGGTTATCTCCACTTCCGCAGTGCCTTAAAAAGCTGTTAAATGCGCTTGAAAATAGATTCACGCAATCGCTTAATCTTTCAGCGACTTGGCCGGAGACTTATTTGGAGCATTAAACTTTGGCCCTCTAATTAGTGTTTCTGTGCATGAATCTTATTCCCTCGGTTGATTAGCCATCGAGAAAAATCAAGGGACCCTAAGCTCCTCCAAATATCTAATTACCCTATAATTAACTATCGACAAAATAGTTTGGCACCCAACGTGGGGCCTCTTCTTCTTCTTTTGGCCGGTGATCCTAGCGATATTCGGCTCAAAACCACGGAGAAACTTCCAACTCGGCTATGTCACTCGAGCCTAGTTGGATGAATCCACCAAATGATAGCTCAATCTCTCCAGCAGCAGTTTGCTTTATTCATGAATGAAGTCCTTGTAGGCAATAAAAATTGCCTTAATCCCTACACAGCAACTCGGAATGAGCAAAAGAGCTTAAGGGTCCATCTGAGTGAAGTCAGGCCCGCCTAAAGGTTAAGTTCACAATGCTTGACTTTACAAAATAGACAAAAGTGTCGATATCTCCCAAACCGGAAGGAATTTGGCAAAATGACCGAACAAACCGAACCCTTCGGGTAGGTTTGGTTGGCTCGTCTCGTCGAGATGGTCTATTTTCATATATAATTCGTCCAATTCCGACATAAGGTTTGAAAGTTCGACCCGTTCTTAGTAGCATGTTACGAAGCTTCGCCGAGTAAAGCAAGCTTCCGCAAAGGAGCTTAGCTCGCCTCAAGCACAAGCTCGCATGAAGACTTGGAGCTCGCTGCGTGCTTGAAGCTCGTCTGCATAGGCCAAAATCGCCCACAACCTCAAAGTTTGACGAGGCTGCTTCCAGCGGTGGTCTGCCGAGGCTCGCCCTAACGTCGAAGTTTGACGAGGCTTCGCCCAGCGTCGAAGTTCGACGAGGCTCGCCTACAACGATAGTTTGTGAGGCCGCCTACAGATAGTTTGGCGAGGCTCGCCCATGACATCAAAGTCGAACAAGGATCGCCAAGCGGCGAGGCTCGACATTCAACAGAGGTTCACCTACGGCGGTGAACCTCGACATTCAACCGAGGTTCACCTACAGCGGTGAATCTCAACACTCAACCGAGGTTCGCCTCTGGCGGTGAACCTCGACATTCAACAGAGGTTCACCTACAGCGGTGAATCTCAACATTCAACCGAGGTTCACCTACGGCGGTGAATCTCAACATTCAACCGA
Source organism: Asparagus setaceus (assembly GCA_012295165.1). Lineage (NCBI taxonomy): Eukaryota > Viridiplantae > Streptophyta > Magnoliopsida > Asparagales > Asparagaceae > Asparagus > Asparagus setaceus. The sequence continues at coordinate 2,318,920 of CM022703.1, forward strand.
GGTTCACCTACGGCGGTGAATCTCGGCATTCAACCTCAACATTCAACCGAGGTTCGCCTCTGGCGGTGAACCTCGACATTCAATACGAGGTTCGCCGCGGAAACGAAGCTCATGATCATATGGCGAGTGGTTTGACGAGGCTCGCCCACAACAGTGGTTTGACGAGGCTCGCCTGCAGCATCAAAGTTTGACGAGGCTCGCCCGCAGCATCAAAGTTCGACGAGGCTCGCCCGCAGCGTCAACGTCTGACGAGGTTCGCCACCCGCGTTCTTCTGCGGCTGCTCAGCGTTCGCGTAGCGGTTCCGCGTCTTTAGCGAGGCGGCGTTCATGCTTGACCTCCCGCGATCGCATGGCGGCTCGTGCTTGACCCCGTTCGCGGGCTTTTCGCATGAACACAAAGGCCACGAAAGCCACAACAGCCATTGGGCTAAGTAGTGGGCATCAGTTATGCCCACGTCCATTAACCCACGTTTCCACAATTCCAGCATGATAGTTACATGCTAAAAAACCCTATAAATAGCCGTGAGCAGCTATGGAAAGGGGGCTTTTGGAATTTGGAGAGATCAACACTTGTGCACGAGAAAGAGATCAAGCTCTTCATCGGCAATCTCAAGATCATCGCAATTTTGTTACGATCGTCAGCGAAGCGGATCTCACGTGAGCATTGAGTGAAGCATTCTTTCGCCACCAAGAACCCATACAAAGAGAAGTCAAATCAATCTTCTCTTCCTCATGTCGAGAGAATTTGATTGTAACCCATTCATTCAATCAAATAAACAATTTTTTCGACCCTACAGTCCTCAGCCGTATTCTTCCCTCTCAACCTCCTCCATCGCTGTCACTCCTCTCCATGAAGGGAAGGATGGCGGACAGGAGCAAGAAGCGGTGAGGGATCGCCTCGACAACAAACTTCGATTTGCTCTGATCCATGACAACCTCACATCACGTGGAGGAGATAGGCGAGTTCGAGCTTCGCCTGACTAGGCAGTGGGCAACATCGCAGGTGTGAGACACACCTACACGACTCAAACTCGGTGACTAGGGCCAACCCTCCACAACCAACAGCTTCTTGTTATGACCGGACGTTTAAGCGATCGTCGATGTCATCGGTGGGAACACTCCTCTCGTGATTGGATCATGCGCCCTTGCCCAAAATTCAAGATGACACACATTGAGCGATACAAGGGCGAAGCGTCCGTGAGAGCATGCACGCCTTTTGATTTAATGTGCATGCAGCAGGTGAGCGATCCTATCATCTATAGAGCTTTTTCCTATCACTCTCATTGTGGAGAATGTGCGAAATTTCTGAACAAAAATCCATCCACGACTTTTAGCAACTTAGCAAGTTTGTGCATTATTTTTTGGCAGATACAAAATAGAAAGCACCTTCCGCTCTCCTGCTACAGATAGGCAGAGACCTGGAGAGACCTTGAGGGAATACTTCAAAAGATTCTAAGCCAAGTGGCTGGAAGTGGAGGACCCTGGAACATGGTCACCATGGTTCACGATCATCGTGGGTCTTGAAGATGAGAAATTGTTTGATTTTCTCATCGTGGTGAGTGGCTGACTTTGATCAACTTATGGCCGAGCCGATCGCACATGGATGCAGAGGATAGTTACGCTCACAAGAAGGCATCACAATTGTAAGGCTGGGGCGAAGTCTCCTAAGAGGAAGCAAGCTGAAGATGACCGGCCCAAATCGAGTCCGATCACGGTGAGTCGATAGAAGAGGTCGAAGAATGAGACAACGAGGAGATCGGTCTCCCCTCAACGTTCCTCTCTGCAAGTGTCATTTGATTCGAAGGAGGGTCATCTCACCAATCCTCCCCTGCATGAAATCAAACCCTCAAGTGAGGATATTCGATAATACTATCATTATCACCTAGATCATGGCCACAACACCGATGATTCTGAGTTCTACAAAGAGACATTGAAGACCTCATCCAAAGAGGTTCTTTGAAGAAATTCCTTGCCCATCGTGGCAGAGAAGAATTAGCCCCAGGAAGATTAGAGAGGAGAAGATCCAGATCAAGATCACCTCGTTTGAATCAGTAGAACAACCAGCTGCAGGAAACCAATGATAAAAGTACCATTAACACTATCAGTGGTGGTCCTACAATAGGGAGAATGTCAAACAATGCTTGGAAAAAGTATGCCCGATGAGCATTGGAGGTGAATCCAACCCAAGACAGATCAACCCATCTCTTTTAGCATTGTCGATTTGAAAGGCATGATGACACCCCATGATGATCTCATCATCATCTACGCACAAATCAGCGGACTCCGTGCGAGAATCACGGTGGATCTGAAAGTTTTGTAGATATCCTGTTCATGGATGCATTCAATCAGATGGGGATTGACAAATTAGAGCTACAACCACGCCGAGTCCCCTCATAGGCTTTTCGAGAATTTTCGGTTTAGCACGAAGGGTCAATCATCCTACCTATGATAGTTGGTAACTACCCCACCAGTCCATGATCCGGCCCAATTTATTGTGATGGGCGTTCAGTTAGCTTACAATGTCATACTTGGAAGAACTTCCTTGAATGACCTCCAAGCCGCTCCATCCACCTACCACCAAATGATGAAGTTTCGACTCGAATGAGTCGGCCTTGTCAAACTTCCTTATCAAAATTCCCACAAGGGAATAACATCACCAATGGTGATTCTTCGACCAGCATACTGAAGTATAAGACAACGGTGTCATAGGTGATGTTCTGCGCCAATACCAATAGCAGTGAAGTTGGCTCGAAAAGAGCCATAACTTAAATCAACTTGGAACTCCTATAGATCCGAGAGAGGTCCTATTCTAAAGAAGCGTGCCAATATAAGCATTGTGTGACCCTTAGGGATGTAGTCACGGTAGTTCAAAAGAATTGCCAATGCAAAGCTATTCCTGAAAAGGAATCAGTTTTTAATCATCTTAATCACAATCCCGAGTCTTCAGAGGCTAGGATGAAAAGATGACGACATGTCCGAAAGGGCAAGAACATACTCCATGAGTTCACAGTCAATACGACCAGTGTAGTCTCTGGGGATAAGGACGAAGATGCTGACAGTCCATCTGATCCCAAATATTCTCCTGGAATTGGGAACATACTCCCCGAGGTCGATGGCATTTATCGCCGTACAAGGTCGAGGCAAGGGGTCTCAATTCCTCTTGATTACTCCCTCATCTAGATGAATGTACCGCGAGCTTCGCCGTAAACCAACCAGCCTACCACAAGTGACGCCAGCTCTACCATAGCGTCGAACATGACCCCTAGCACAAGCCAAGAGCAACAATGGGCGTCAGACATGACAGAGCGGGAAGATCTTCTTGCTCAGATGGCAGCTCAAACGAAAGCTTCAGATGAGCGATTTGAGAGTCTGGAGAAATATTTGAGCAGCTCCTATCAGTTTCTCAGCAGCAAGCAAGCTCTTCAGAAGGAAAACGACCAGTTATCGACTTTTCCCTAGAAAAAGAGCACATGCATCAAGACGATGTAGACTCTGCTCATTCGGAGTCATCGGTGCCTCCTAAGCCAACTCAGGAGATGAAGGCTCTGTAGGACATCCAAAAATAGCTCAACGATCTTTCACAGCGAACTGAGCTGAAGAAGGTTGGGATCACCCGACCTTATCCCATTGAGTGGGGCATGGTTTCTTACCCGATAAAGTTCAAGCCGCCGATGTTACATACGTTTGATGGCAAAGGTTTTCCAAACCAACACATTTATTACTTCCACTAACAAACTGGGAATGTAGTGGGTAATGACGCCATTAAGGTGTGACTGTTCATTGGCACCCTTCAGGGGGTAGCCTTCGATTGGTTATAGAATCTGGCTGAGGGATCGATCAAATCCTGGGCTGATCTGGAATCTAAGTTTCTCTCACAATTTCATGAGGAACAATCATATGTTACCATGGCCAAACTCCTCTCTGAAAAGCAAAGGGGAAATGAGATGGTCAGGGAATTCATCGAGCAATTTCGCAATCTGACATTACGATGTCAAGATATGCCATTGCCGATGCTACTCCAAACTTGTCGGCATAATTTTGTGGGTCGTATAGAAGCTCATATGGGCGCTGTCACGACATATATATGGAAGGACTTAATGGAGCAAGCTGAGATAGCAGAAAAATCATCAGAACGCTTCAACAAGTTCGAACCTCGTACCAATTTTAGGGGAAACAAAGGCAAACAAGGGTAGTCCTCCTAACTGAAACCCAAAGAGACTTTCGCGGTCGAGGTCAAAAAACCCAACAACCAGAAGAGGGAATCAAGGAAGAACATTCAACGCACCTACTCCTTCAAGGACCAGCATACAGTGGCTATCTTCCATGTCCTCAACAAGAAAAATCGGTTAAAGCTTCCTAAAGCCCGACGCCCTGAAGAGATCGGAAAGACTGACGATCCCAACTCCTGTCTTTACCACAGAATGTTAGGACATCCGACAAAAAATTGTTACATTTTAAGGATAAAATCTGAGACTTTTATCGATTCAAGAATCCTCAAGCTCAAGCTTGATTAAAAGAAAGTCACTGCTAATATGGTGACTCTTCAATTCGGGCTCAAGATGGAGTTATCCCCATTCCTATTGTGAGAATAGAAGTGGTCAATCATGACCAACAATATCAACAAAGCTAGGGCTTGGTCCCTCTTACTATAGCAAGAGGAGAAATGATGTGGATGCATCTCGACCTTCTCTAAGATGAACATTGGACTATTCTGAAGCCCAAGTCAAAGGACAAGCGCAAGATGAAGCCTTGCAACGTCATCTCGGCAATCATAGGAGAAGAATCTCTGCAAGTCCACTCACTAATTTAGAGGAAGAGAAAATTGTCATGGTGGGAACAAGGTCCGGCCGAGACTATTTGAAGAACTATGATCAGCCAGGACCCTCTACGTAACCCAAACCGGCCAAGCAAAGAGAGACTCGGTTCGACAAGGCGTTGCAGCGTCCCTTGGTCGATCCCAAAGCCCCATTTTGATACGATATTATGGCCTAGTTAGCCAATATCTAGGCTCGTATAACCTTGTTCAAACTTCTATGTTAGTCTAAGGAAATGAGGGAGGCTTTGAGAGAAGCTCTGAACGACAATGAGGCGTTCCTTGCCCACATATCCGAGCCGCCCAATGAGGAAAAACACATACAGTGCTATAAATATCAATGGCAGGCACCTTGCATCACCTTCACTTCAGATGATATGCTCATCAAGGACCATCATCACAACCGACCCCTTTACTATACCGAGTATGTAGGATCAGTAAAGGTTGAGAGGATTCACATCGAACCAGGCTCTGCTTGGAGCATAATCCTAAGAAGACTCCTGACCTTCTTAGGTATTCCCCTTTACAAGCTCTCAAAGATGACCGCTACCATTTTAGATTCAACTACAATAGTAGTAGATCACTCGAGAAAATTTGACTCAAATGTCAGATCAGTGACTTACAGGCTGAGGTGACTTGCTATGTCATCGATGTCAAAACATCGTACAACCTGTTCCTCTAACGACCTTGGATTCATTCCAACATGATCATCCCATCAACGCTTCATCAATGCTTCAAGTACATCGACGAGTAGGGGGTTCCCCGTAAGGTTGATCTTGAAAAGCATCCCTTCAAGGGGTTAAAATTACTTCACGGACTCTCTCTTGTATGATGACAAGCATACGATCGAGATTGCCCTCCCTAGTGATGAAGATAGCGGCAATTAAGTGGACAACGAGCTAGATCCAAGCGATGATCCGTGCGGGAGATGGAGCCACTTGTAATTACTCGAAACCATATATTGACGGTCGACCAAAAATCAGGGCTATTGGATCTTTAATGATAAAGTTGAATTTGCTTATGACTGCTCTTCGGACTCTGAGTATGAAAACTCAAGAGTTGATACATTTGTTGTCTAGGCTAGCTTTAGAACCAACTTTGTACTTGCCTGTAAATGAGTCTTATTCGACTCATCAGCAGTTAGATGACTCAGAGGACGCCACCTTCATGGTCTAGGCTAAAGGGAGCGCCCAAAATCCCATCATCTTCGGAAAGGTTGGGTCACAGCCATATTTGCCTACCTCGAATGAGGAAAATGAAGCAATGCCCGAGTTCCCTCACTACAGTCATCAATCACAGCGTATAATGGCAAGAATGGGGTATGAATTCACCTGAAAGCAAGTATTGAACTTCAATCAAGGACTGAGAGTTCCTCTAATCCCCTTCATACCAGAAGGAGAGGCCTTCGATTTTTATAATTGAACTAAATGTAGACTTGGGTACATTTCCCCAGAAGTCGACTCACAAATAAAACCAGCATCTAATGATTTCCTAAGTAGCTCTTCGGACACGTCTAGCTGGGATTCTGATGTTAGCATTGGAACCATGCTCAATGAATTCACGATTAACATGGTTTCATACAGTTTAACCATGAATCTTGATAAATTCAAAGTGTTTGAAGATCCTAAAGATGATCCCTGGGCAAAACATCTCAAAAAATAATGGGAGTCACGCTTTGAAATCAGCGAACCACCCATCGAAGATAAAGTGATCCAAGTCAACATAGGCGATGAAGCCAATCCCAAACCCATCTTCATCAGCAAGAGTTTATCACTCCATGAGAAAGAAGAACTCATAACTCTCCTTCGAGAGTACATTGACGTCTTCACCTGGAGTTATGAAGACATGCCTGGCTTGGATCCTAATGTGGCCATATGACATTGTCCCCAACGTTAAGCTAGTCAAGCAACAACAACGACGCTTCCGTCCCGAGTTGATGGAGCAGATCGAGAAAAAAATTCACAAACTTATTGAATGCGGGTTCATCCGTGAAGAATAACATTCGATTGGCTGGCCAACATCGTTGTGGTAACGAAAAAGAATGGCAAAATCTGGATCTGTATTGACATCAGGGATCTTAATCTTGCTTGCCCAAAGGACGAATTCCCTCTCCCTATCACGGATGTCATGGTTGACAATACGCGCAGGTTTGAGAGGATGTTGTTCATGGATGAGTTTTCTGGATACAACCAAATCAAGATGCATCCAGATGACCAGAAATCACATAGCTTTCAGGACACCCTTGGGGTATTCTGTTTTATAGTAATGCCTTTTGGTTTGAAAAATACTAGAGCAACTTACCAACACGCGATGAACGATTTTTGTAAGCATTTGCGTAAAAGCGGTGGAGTGCTATGTCGATGACCTTGCGATCAAAAGTCATCACAAAGAAGATCATGTCAATAACTTGAGGATGGTGTTCAAAATCATGAGAAACATCAACTCAAGATGAACCCAACTAAGTCTTTCTGAGGGTATCATTAGGCAAATTCACGGGATTTATTGTAACATTCAAAGGAATACACATAGAGCCGAAAGAGTGAAAGTCATCCAAGAGATGCCACCTCTTAGGAATCTCATAGAACTTCGAGGGCTTACAAGGACGATTAGCTTACATCCATATTTATATTCAACCTATTAGGAAAATGCCAACCCTTCTAGAGGTTGATGAAGAAGGCGTCGTTTATTTGGGACGATGTGATGGGTAAATAAATGTGAACCTAAAATTATAAGTATACAACTATCAAGTTATAGTATAAAAAGTTATCGATCCCGAGGAAGGTGTTGTAATGAGTTAATCAAAATCGTTCTTATGTTGTGTCGCGACAATTAGGAGTGATAAAAGAAATATGATGGATTGTGGAGATTAAGAGAGTGGTTGTGATAAAGTGCAAATAAAAATAAAATGAGAATGAGAGTGGAAAGATAAAGAGTGGTTGTGAATATGTGCAAATAAACAAAACAAGTTTGAGAGAGGAGAAAGAATGATGAATAAAATAAAGGAAAATAAAGATGGTGATAAAGGAAAATAAAACAAACAAATAAAAGCAAGAATAAAGAGAAAGATCAAGAAAGTAAAATATGGAGGATTAATTAAATATATGAGGAATCTAGAATAGATCCACTTAGCTAATCTCAATTTTATGTGAATAAGTAGGATATAAAGCTAGTTTCAAACAATTTCTAGAGTTTTCACAAATATTAGCTTCACATTTAGAAAAAGGGCAATTTCCTAGCGGGTTCTAGCCTCAAGATGAATTAAAGAAAAATAAAACAAACTAATAAAAAGCAAGAACAAAGAGAAAGATCAAGAAAGTAAAATATGGAGGATTAATTAAAATATGAGGAATTTAGAATAGATCCACTTAGCTAATCTCAATCTTATGTGAATAAGTAGGATATAAAGCTAGTTTTAAATAATTTCTAGAGTTCCCACAAATATTAGCTCCACATTTAGAAAAAGACAATTCCCTAGAGGGTTCTAGCCTCAAGGTGAATTGAAAAAATAAAATCTAAACTATTAAATAAATGCAAGAAAGTAAAAATATGAAAGTAAATGCATGAAAGCAATAAATGCAAGAATAGTAAAGACATGAAAGTAAAGACATAAATGTAAATCTACTCTACAAAGCATTAAATAAGCAAGAAAAGAAAACAAAAAAGAAAGGAATAAAAAGCAAACCCTCATCTTTATCTTATCTTCATCTTCAACCTCTTTTCATCCTTGGACAAAGAGAAGAAAAGAAAATATGAAGGGTGAAAATATTTTTTATTAATTGTAACTAAAAGTTATAAATTTGGAAGGTCTTCTCAATTAAGAGTAACCCTCCTCTCCAAAAGGAGTTTTTACAAAATATTTCACACTTCAAGCCCTCACTCTACCCCTCTATTTATAGATAACAAGAATCTCTCACAACCTTTAGATTTGTCTTGGCCTCCAAGTTACCCTCACAAGCATAGGATTTGGCTTTGGTCCCAAGCAACCATCATAGCCATAGGATCTCTTAAAATAATCTAGACCATTGATTCGATACTTGAGAGATGGGCTTTGTGGGCTTTATTTCTTTTATATTTAATTCATGTAAAACTCTTGGGCTTCTCTTAAATGCTCTTGGGCTTCTTAGAATTTAACTTGGCCTTCAAATAATTGAATATATATATATCACTTAAATTTAGATTTCTATCATAACCTGCTGCTGCTGATAAAATTTTTAGAATCTGGTAATTTGGATGGCTCTATCTCATCGAGATAGGCGATTTTCATATATAATATATTAAAGTATGCTTTCTGGATTGGGAGATATCGCCTTTTCTTTGCTGTTGACCATCTTGAGCACGAATTTAACTTTATTTTTTTCCATATTTGATTTGATTCTCAATTGCTAGCCAAGTTATTAATAATTCTGACCAAGAAAGTGATGAGTGTTGAGATTTTTCTTCTAAACTTAGTCATGGGCTTTGGATTTAGGCATTCTGGGCTTCATTAGAGATCTTTTGGGTTTGAAATAATCTTCATTTTGGCTCTTATTCAATAATTCTATATTACCTACAAATTAAGATAAAATTATTAAGGATCAAGCCCACATTCGATCAGAGTTAAAATTTATCAAAACAATGGAGTATAAATGTTCGTGTCTTACGTAATACTATAGACTCCTTTAAGAATGGAGAAGGAAAGAAGCATAAGTTGATTCTAATTGATGAAGAGGTGATCTGAATTTTACATTGTTATTATTCCATGTAATTTTGATATTATCATGATGGCTTGATTTATTGTCCATTGTGCTTTTGCGGGCACACTTATCCAAGCAATTTTATTTAATAAGTTCATAGAAAAGTTTAGCGATTTATTGATAAAGGAGAAACATATCTTGTAACAAATGGAGAAGTAAAGCCTACTCATGGTGGAAGAAATGTTAATATAATTATAATTTAGTGCAAAGATACATGCATACATATTATACCCTACGACATGCATTCATACATACATAACATGATAAAGACGATAATAAATAATACAAGGAATCAATGTCTAAAAGAGAGTTTGTTTTCATTCTCGATCTTCTATACGTGTTTAAATATTAAGGATAATTTTTTGAAAAGAATATAAATTTTCTTTTACTTTTACCGTATATATTCACAATAAAATCTATGTTTTGGCTTTGAGGAAATTTGTAACATCAAATCGATATTTTTTTGGCCACATAAAATGAAATTTTTGTTATGAAAATTCAAAAGAAAAAAATAAATATGTCCACGTGCGTTGCACGTGCACTAATACTAGTTGTATATAAAGATGGGATGCATAAACATATCTTAATGTATATAAATATTTATTAACCATATTCATATCCAGTTCTGTACTTACTCCTCGACCGAAATGGCCCAAAGGGTACAAACCCTAGTCCAATCCGGCCTCGCCCAAATCCCCTCCCAATACATCCAACCCCCTCAACACCGCCCCAATCCCTCCGCCGCCGTCGGCGATGGCATCCCCGTCCTCGACCTCGCCGAGCCCTCATCCGCCGCCGCCGCCGCCATCCGCGATCTCTGCAGAGAATGGGGCGCATTCCAAATCATAAACCACGGCGTTCCAAAGGAATTCCTGGAGGAGATGAGATCAGCAGGGTTGAGATTCTTCGAGGGTTCGACGGAGGAGAAGGTTCGATACGCCTGCGACCCGAGCTCCGGCGTCGGAGGGTACGGGAGCAGGATGCTGGCGAAGGAGGATGGGGTTCTCGATTGGAGGGATTATTTCGATCATCACACTCTTCCGGAGTCGAGAAGGAACCTAGCCGGTGGCCTGAGGTCCCGGCGAATTACAGGTTAATGGGCTATGGAAAATGATTGCTCTTTTATTTTGGAAGGAATTCGGAACTTTATGTTGTCATGTTGCTCACATAAACTTCACATTTGCTCAACATTTTAGCAGCCAACTGTGTATTCGATCGGATCATCCATGTTTATAAAGTGAGTAACTAGCATTACGGAATTTTATTGTCTCTGGGTTGTACCTGTAACCAGATGAACCCATCCCGAGATTATGCGTGTTAGAAAGCTTGGAAATTGTACTGGGCACGTGTAGGTTTGAACCAAAATCCATTACTAATAATGGAATTGAAACCAAGATTGAACTCATCCTAGACCTGACAATCTAGGTTACCAATAGTCTAATTTATATTTACATACCCAGCGCTTTTGTATTTGTGCAATACATTTATTATGTGAAATATACAAATTTTACATATTTGGGAGCATCTAACGATACACAAGATATCACTAGCCATACATGTTATCAAATAAATGGCTTGTTTAGAAGATCGATGCCCATCAGGCCATCACCAATTCACCATGTTATTAATACTATTTCATTTTCTCCTTTTAACTCATTTATGCTTCTAGCTAGGTTAGGACACTTCATCTCGGCTCCCTTATCCGTGTCCTTGTCGACACTCCTTGGACACTTCTTGTATATATACATTCATTTATCCGAATGCGTGTGCAATTATACAATACATGTTTTAGTTTAAAACACTCGTGAATAACTTCTTGGACGTATATCTTACACTCCACCTCAAATTTTTGCAGCTTGCTGGACTTAGATCAGGTTCGTTTTAGCCCATACCACATAAGTATGATTTTAAATGGTCGCTTTGGGTATCTACTTAAAAATGAGCGGTTTTATAATTTATAATATATACAAAAAAGAATATAAAAATGTTATAGGGATTTTAGTTCCCATAACATGTGAGAAAAAAATATCAATCTCATATAAATTATTAATTTCAATATATATATATATATATATATATATATATATATATATATATATATATATATATATATATATATATATATATATATATATATATATATATATATATATATATATATCGTGTCCCATTATACACCTGTGTTAGATTATGCCTTTTGTGCAACAACATAGAAGCTAAGTATCATATTTTTGTATCTGCTTGCTTTTTCTTCCTGTTCATCTGATGTTGTACTTTCCTTTTTTTCATGACTCGGACATTTATTTTAATTTTCAATCGGTGAGCCTCCTTTCTGGAACCAACACATTCTGACTCTGAAGACTCATCAGCTTAAGAACTTCCTTGTAGAAATTGCTGCTAAGATAATTTCTTCATTATCTATGCTACTTTATTATATTTCTCTAAGAAATTGCACTTGGCATTTAATTCATTTTAAAGATCTTTTGATATTTTTCAAATACATATTAAAGGAAACTCCTTTTGCCCTTAGAATCATGATTCATGACCTTTATATGCTCCTTGATGTCCTCGTTTTAGAATATGATTTTGTCTCCCTCTCCTTGTTACGTTCAATTGTAATCTGACAACGTGGCACATATTTCCTTTACTATAATTAGTGTTAAAAGTGTAGTTCAATGATCAATGATTTAATGTTGTATGCTCAGGAATACTGTGGTGGAGTATAGCAACCAAATGAAAGTTCTTGCTCAAAGGTTGCTAGTCATGATTTCGAAAGCCTTAATCTACCACCAAGTTATATTGAGAACGCATTGGTGAAGTCTATCAGAACATAACTATCAGCTACTATCCTTGCCCCCAGCCAGATCTTGCTCTTGGTTTGCAAGCCCATTCTGATATGGGTGCGATTACTCTTCTAATTCAAGATGATGTAGGAGGTCTTGAAGTTTTGAAAGATGGAGAATGGGTTATTGCACAGCCCATATCTGATGCCATTATTGTTATATTGGCTGACCAAACTGAGGTAAGTTTTTCATTCAATTGTATTTTAATATCTGGAAGCAAGATTTTGTTTGTACGAATGAAACTTGCTATAAATTTCCTTAGTATTAATAGGTTTGAGTGACATGATAATAAATGTGATAAAGTTTGAGAGTATTCCTGACATGGCTTCCCAAAGAAATAAAATTTACATTTTTTTCCATTTCAAACCTATATAATATGAAAAAGAACCGTCCAAGAGATTGAGTAGCTAATTCATCAAAATATGACTCCTAAAATAAATTGTCTCTCTCACTTCAAGTAACAAGAAGCTTTAGAAGTTTAGGGCATAAAGAAAAAGTTTCAATGTGTAGTGATTTATTCTATTTTAAAGGCAGTCATCCGTTCGAAATCATTTGGTTATTGGCTTTTCTTCTTTTAGAGGGTGTTTGGGTGCTTATTTTTGGTCAAACTAGCTTTTAAGTTAGCTTTTTCATTTCTACATGTTTGGTAAAATACAAAATAAGTTACCTTATAAGTCACATTTTAAAAAGCTGGTATACCTCAGCTTTTGAAAAACTAACTTATAAGCTCACCTAAATAAGCTAGGTTTGACCAAACAAATTACTATACTATCCAAATAATTTTTGTAATATTTTTATAATAAAAATCAAAAGCCACTAAAAGCTGGCATAACTTATAAGCTTCAAAAAATAAGCCTTCCCAAACACCCTCTTAGTCCCTTTTGCACTGTTCCTCTGTTTTGTCTTTTGTTTTATACGAAGGTTTCTTAATTTGTTACGTTGATCATGAAATCTATACTAATGTTGCTTACTTTTAGTTCTCTTGATCCTTTCGATTATATCTGCAGTTAGTAGATATTCCCCTCTATATATTGCACTATATCACCCATAAAGTTTCATTTTCTGGATGCTGTGTAGGTTATAACCAATGGTGAATACAGGAGTTCAGTGCATCGTGCTCTCGTGAATGCTCACCGAACTCGTCTCTCTGTAGCAACATTTTATGACCCATCAAAAACGAGGAAAATATCTCCATCTCCACAGCTTATCACGGAGGACACCCCACAAAAGTACAGGGAGGTCCTGTATGGTGATTATATCTCTTCATGGTACAGCCAAGGCCCTGAAGGCAAGCGCAATATCGATGCACTTCGTATGGCTCAACAATAGAAGTCTCAGTTAAGGATCATTTTTATTCAAAATCAGCTGATTTTGGTCTCAGTTTCACCCCACATTTACATGCAGTTGCCTGTGATTGTATAACTTTAACGCACCTATACGATTCAGGTGCAAGTGTTAATACAAAGCTTTTCTGCTTTCTTTTAATACTTAAAGGAATCTGTTGCATCTCTTGTGCATACTGGACTGTGAGGTTTTTCTGTTTAATTTTGTACTGGCTGGATATGACGTACATTATATTCGGTGATCCTTAAAGATCGAGGAGAACCCTATAATTATTAGCTATGTTGATAATGAAATAGTTCACTAAGATATTTAGCTTGACTTATTATTGTTATTCTCGTTGTTATCAATTTGTGTATATACCTAGCGGGAATATAAAGAAAAAAAAAATGAAGTGTTATGATTTTATATTCTAACATTGCCATAGCCAGCAGGTTGGGGATCCTATATTTAATGAGTGGTAACATGTACTCTCAGAGCGGTGGAAATTTAGAGTGCATTTGGCAACCTTTTAAAACTGGGAGAGGATTAAACTTGGCCTAGTTTTGAGCTTTTCTATTTAGCAAAAATCCAGGTCAATGGCCCTCTTTTTAGGCCTAATAGTCGGGCACTAAACCTGTTTTAATTTGGACCACCCCCGGCCGCCCGGTACCAACTAAAACTAGTTTGAAATAGAACTGGGCCAGGATCAGTGATGACCTAGTTTTGGATAAGTTGCCAAACACCTCAAAATGGGGCCAAGTTTGATCATGGTTCTATTTTGGGAGAAATTGTGTTTGGGTAAAACTGCGCACACTGTCCCAATTTTTTAAAGCCAAGTTTGGCCTATTAAACTGGTTTTATTTTGGACCACCTCCCCCTAGTTCAAAACAAAATTGGTTTAGTTTAAAATAGGGTCAGGACAGGTCCTGGCCAAATTTTAGGGTGATTGCCAAATACAACCTGAGCGGAATTTGTGGCTAGTAATTTCGAAAATAGGTTGTCCTAATACCATGTTAAAAGAGCCATACCACTCAGTGACGGATCCAGGAAAACTTTCTTAGGGTGATGGACAACAAGTATATACATTTGTTTAGTGGTTATATAAGTAGGGATGTGGTGCAATTTCTTTTAAATTATGGGTGCAATTGCAATTTTAGAAGGGCGTTAAAATGTAAATTTTGATTTGTTAGTGATGCCATTACCTCCCTAATAAGCAATGTAGATCTGCTCTCCCATTACTTGAAATTTATGATGAAGGTTGACTACTGATAATTCTAACTAGTTTCACACCCGTGCAACACACCGTAATTAGCAGAAAAGAAATAGTTATAAGTTTCTCACATAATTGTCTTATGGTTAGGCATAGATCCAGTAGCTGCCTACACTTCATACTTGTACTCAATAGCTAAAACTTATGGAACTAAACCGCTGGAATATAAAGGTCGAGTGAGAAGAATTATGGAAAGTAGGATGATACATCTAGATAAAAATTAAATGCACAATGCTATTGATTTCATTAGTTAGTTGGCTTGGAAGCTTTTCATTCCATTTATCAATTATATCTCTCTCTACATGGAGAGTTGTACAGTTCACCTCATTTTATTCAGAATTTTTAATTAATTTTTCTCGTTGTTATAAACTCTTTTTGAACAAAAGTCATAATCGAACAACTTGATACTATAACAAAACATTTACGCAGTTAGAAATAAAAGAGAACCCACAAAGAGAAAAGAAAAAGCAAAGAGGGGGTGCAGGACATAATTTCGAAGAAAACCACCTCAAATTATTGTAATTTTAAAGGACACTAAATTTTCCACCAAAACCATAAATGTGAAAAAAAATTGATTAGAAAATGAAAAGAATCCATATCTTTGCCCTATATAAAAAGACCGGGTATTTAAAGAGGCATAACATCTGAATATGGCTTAATAACAATAGGTGCGTTTTTAAAACTGGCAGACTGTAAAAGTAGTCATCAAACATAATTGCAGGTATATGCTAATATGGGAAGAAAAACAAAACCGAGTCAATTACGTATTCCTAAGTACTTAGTCGATAAAATGATCACTATAGTATACATGAACACCATTGGCTTTAGTTTCCAAAAGCAATTGCTTTTACCCTTTTCCATGCAAAATTATCAATACCATTCTCTTGTGAAAAAATTCCAGCTGTTTTATGATGAATATGTAAACATCTTTATGACACTCACTTGTAAAGAATGTAGAATATTTCATATTACACTTAATGTTTAAGCTTTGACATCACTAAATAACAATGAGATAAGAGAATTACTTACTTTTGTGGAGTCGATCGGTCGTCGTTGTTTGGCTCAGAAGCCTGCTCAATCAGTCATTGTGATCCTTCTCGTGTGCACCACCAAGGACACAATGGGGAAATCAACTACTCTCACCAAGAAAGAGGGGATCGCACAAAGCAATGGACGGGAAAAGGCACAGAGAAAGAGGGGGATCGCACAAAGCAATGGACGGAAAAGGCACAGAGAAAGGGGGGGATCGCACAAAGCTACTCCTCTTTCCTCATACTTCAAGCTACTGCCGAACCCCTCTCTTTATAGAGAAGGGGGCAGTCGACATGAGAGAGAGAAACTAGAGTTTTAGAGGTAGGTGCCGACCTACGGGGATAGGGTATGGGGCGGTAGGCTTCGAGAGGAGAGGGTCTAGGGTTTTGAAAGGCGGTAACGGAAGAGAGGAAATGAAAGGGTCGGGTGAAGAATAAAAGGAACTGGGCCTCTTTATCAAATGGGCCAACAGTTTGTGGGTCAACAAATAGCAACAACTTTCATATGGAAAGACGAAAAACTCCAGAGAATATCAAATACTTCATTTATGTGCTAATGCCTTTAATCTGGCATAACCATAAGAACATTAGAATACGAACAAAACATTAAAAAAAAAAAAGCAAGAGTACTTATGAATATTCAGAAATTAGATAAAAAGTATAGAAAAAAGAAAATAAGAATTATAATTCAAGAATTTAACCTTCAATATAATCTTTGATTTTCTTATACTATTGCTATCAACAAAATGAAATTGGTGTCCTAAGGCGATAAAACACCTTTTATTACCATTAAAAGAGGAATACAATACTTATGTCACTTAAAAATAGAGTGAGATAAACTCATTTTGACTAACAATAATTAGTGGATAAACCTCTTACTTGTACTTGTGCATGTACCAAATAGTAGGGGCAAGTCATGCTCCTCCAAAATCAAAAACCCAGACACAAATATAACAATACACATAATCTATCAGTTTCTTTAAACACTGAATTAGACTATGGAAAATTTTTAAAATAATTACTTTGCACCTATAATTCTTCTGTGTGGGTATTGTACGTCAATGTTGTGAGCATATTCTTCTTAAAAACTAATATAATAAAAATCTCTATGTATGGGTACATCTAATTTGCAAGTAAGCTTACACGACTATTATCATAGTATACATAGAAGTTAAGTAATTGGGTATCCTTTGAACTTCGCATGATAATAAGTAATAATAAGATTTTAGCACAACAGTTGAGAAGTCAAGAATTGTTTAATTTCAAACTACAAATTAACTGATATGAGCAGTTTAACATTACCCAATTAGTATATACTATAATCATAATAGGATATTCCATGTCAAATCTAATGCAATAATTTTACTATGATGTTAACAACTATTTCTTGAATGCAATTCTATTATAATCTTTGGAACTATCACTTTCTAAAAATATGCAAAATTCACAAATCTCATCAATACACCACTATAACCAAATATGTGCAAACTCTAAATAAATCAAATCCGGGATCGACAATTATCAAAGGATAAACCTCGTTCGAATGGAACTCCAAAAGTCACCAATCCTTATTCGAGATGGAACTAGAGTTTTTCTTTTAAAATCAACAACGAATAAGCCATCAAAGACCCAAAATTATAATAATATCAACAAATCAATAAATAACAAATAGTCACTCTGTGCAGTTGGTCTTCCCTTATCATAAATCCTTTGTATAGTACATATTAACAAAAGGCAGTTGAAGCAGCATGGAGGATTTGATGATGGTTTTTGCATTCGAAAAGATAAAAAGGGAGAGATGGAGGTGGAGGGACTATAGGTAATTTTGGGGTTTTAATCTTTGCTATGTTAAATAATGTCATGAGTTATAGAGAGCATTAATGTATTAACATCAAGAGATCATGAACATAATGCAACAAAATCACCTTCTTGTTTGACATGAACAAATCATGCTTATCCTCCATTATATAGATAACCCCACCTAAGCATAAAACAATGTCACATGTCATATATCCCTCCTTTATATATAAATAAAATTGGTGGAATTCCTAAAGACATAGAAAATTAACATGTTCATATTAAGTGGGGTTATCTATAATGTATATGCCCAAACTTTAGGTGATTTTCTCAAATTAAAATAGTTGAGGGTTTTGGTTGAAATGTGTCATATTATAAAGACACAAAAGTTGACATGTGTCATATCGTAAGTATCAACATGTCTCTTTATCCTATCAAAAGATAATATGTGGACACCTAATCTTATATTCACCAAACAATTCTCATCAAATTAAACCATGCATAATTAGAAAATTCTAATAATAAAATATTTTATAATCCTTATCAGATTATAATTATCCATTATTAAAAAAATCTCACAATTTTATATTTAAATATATTAATTAAAGAAAAACTCTTGAAAAGAACCTAGATTAATTTGAGAAAACCCGCCTCAACTATTTTAATTTGAGGAACCCCCTCTCAAGTTTGATAACCCCTCAAGCATGAAAATTTTGAGATAGCCACTTGAAATTTCCTCACTTAACCCCCACCACCCAAATATGGGGTGTGTCTCGAGAAAACCCCTTTAACTATTTTATTTTGAGAAACCCCCTCAGTTTGAGCTTATTGTAGATAACCCCTCAGGTTTGAAAATTTGAGAAATCTTCATGAACTCTCACTTTACACCCAGAAAGCTAATATTGTTAGCTCTTGTATATCACATGATAAGTAGGTGATTGAGAAAAGACCAAAATACCCCTCAATCATAAAAGTTACTTTGATTTTTAAGATAAGAGAAAGAGAGATGTTAGAGGGCAAAAAGCATTGTAAATTGAAAATAGTTTTTTTTACCCGTTGAGGATTTCTTTGTATGGTCTCAATTACTTTACTTTTTAAAATGACGTCGGAGCGTTTGATGAGAAATGTGTGAAAGATTAGGGGTTTTGTGAGACAACTTATAGTTGAGGGGTTTCTCTAATTTTCAAACTTGAGTGGAATTATGTATAATATGCTCAAACTTTAGGGTGGTTTTCTTAAATTAAAATAGCTGAGAGGGTTTTTTAATGATATTCACTATATTTGAGGGGTACTTCTAAAACTAACCCTAAAATTCTATATACAAAATTATACTGTGTCAAATTATTTTTAAAGTTGATGAATTAGTCTTCCTCTTAAAATATTATTGATGAATTTGTCTTTTTATTTTGTTATTTATTGATTTGATATCATGTTTCTTGATTTTTATAAAGAGGAGTTTTGGTTACAGTGTTTCTCTTTAAAATATTAATGGAACACAAGATACATAAAAACCATATAACATGTAAATATTTTATAAAATTAAAACTTTTCTATTACAAAAATATTCCATGCAATCTGAAAAAATAAATAAATTATTTACACAAATTATTCAAAATATTATCTCTAATTCACTTGCTTTATCTAATATTTTCTAATAATTATATTAAAATTCTAATGGGTTATTATGATTATTCTAGGAATAAATATTTGGATTCTTAAGATATTTTATAAATATTTTCAAACCATATATACTTTTCTAATTATGTTAAAATTCTAATGCAAACATCACAAGATTGAGGTTTAAGCGTGTTATTATTTTAGATTAAATCAATATGTGAAGGTCTTATATCATCTAATTGCGACATTTTACTTAATTGATAAAAATAGAGTATACATGAAAAAATAGAAAAGAGAAGCGTGAGTTCAAAATAAAATTTGTTCAATTCAATTTTAAAGCACATGCTTATTACTAAAAAGAAACCTCTAGGGACCAAACATTAACATCGGATATAAAAGAAAAAATCAGACTTCTATCATTCCAAGCTAATGATGCGAGGTTCATTTTTTCCCGCTTCATATTACTTATTCTACATGTAAGACTTGCAGATGCGAGCATGGAGAAAATACTTGTTATTTTAATATTAAATTAGAGTTCTTATATGATAGGTATTTTCTATTTACAATTAGAATTCTCATCAAATTAAATCTATCCATAATTACAAAATTCTAATTATAGTGAAACATTTGGTAATCCTAATCAAATCATTATTATCCATAATCGAGAAAATCTTAAGGGTTAAATTGTGAAAGTTTGCACAAAATTGCCTAAACAAGTGATACACGGCGAAGAATAAGGCTAGAGATTGTTGTTTTATTAGTAAAGTATATAGTATAATATTGACAATAACTCAACCTCCCAACAAGATGTCTTGCTATGCTTTTTAGTAGTTATTATTTCGTAGACTATTACTTTGACCTCTCAATTTCTCACACGAATATTAGATTTATTAAATTATAGGTTGAAATTCAGAGCGTAAGTTAATCTACTGGGCGCTGTTTCTCAGTTTTTAGTTTTAAGAGAGATTCACAGTAGGGGTGCATTCGGTCCGGATACGGCTCGGATATGATGCTTGTCATATCCATATCCGCTTTCCCATCTCGGATATGGATACGGATACGGATATACCTCGATAAGGAAAATTTATAACCATATCTGCTAAAATCGAATACGGTTACGGATATACATGCGGATATATAAGCGGATACGCATGCGGATACAAAACGGATATGAGAAAACTACATAATATTGAGAAAAACATAGTTCATGTGATAAAAAAGAGTTTGTTAATATGTTCATTATAACTAAAAAGCTAAGATTAGACATCTTGATCATCAAAATTAACCACAAATCCATAATCTAAGAATTAAAACTATGGTAAGATTATGACTAATATGTATTCGGATATTTCGGATACGGATACAGATATTTCACTACAAAGCCATATCCGTAACCATATCCTATCGGTTATACATTTGGGTAACCATATACGTATCCTAACGGATACGATTCTGAATATTTCCCGGATACATATACGGTTTAACACCCTTAATTCACAGTTATCAAAAATAAATAAACAATGCAAAGTGCGCAGGATAATCTAAGGCCCTAAGGGCCGGACCCAATAAAGCGCCAGGTCCGGCCCAAGTCGGTTCTCATCCTAGATATCTGCCAACAGGATCTTAATCATGATCACCAACAAAACACAGAAGACACCGGAAAAGTCTTCTTCCTCAAGACCTTTACTTAGCAACCTAAGCTCAAAAAACAGAGAGAGGAAAAAAAAATTTAATTAATTAAACGATGAAGGATCCCTTCGAAGCAGCCTTAGAGGAGCAACAGCATCAAGAATCTCCACCTGAATCCCCAATCCCAGTCGACGAAGAAGCCCCAGCATCGGCCGCCGACGCGATCGAAGACGAAGAGGCTGACGCCGACGCGGGGCCTCCTCCGCCTACGACGACGCGGCATCAGCAGCGGCAGCAAGAGGAGGCGGCGGCGGCGGCGGCGGGAAAGGGGAAGGAGGAGGATGGGGATGGGGATGAGGAGGAGGAGAACGTCCACGTGGGTCGCAAGGTTCCCTCGGGGGCTGATCCTGATAAGATGAACAAGATGCAGTACGCCCCAATATCTTTATCTTTTAATTCAACTTATTTGAGTTACCAAATTTTCTTAATTATTTTGGCCCTATTTCTTCTATCAAGCTCTTTTAGGGCATTCATTTGTTGTTTCTAAGTGGAAATGAGAGAGAGAGAGAGAGAGAGAGAGAGAGAGAGAGAGAGAGAGAGTTTGTTGATGCTTGGAGAGGCTTTGTGATGCTCTTGTGTTTTAGTTTAAGTTTTTCATATACATTGGTTGGTAGCTCATAAACTACTGGCCCTGGTGCACTATGTTTTCTAGCAAGTTTTAGACAGAAAAATGTGAAACAAAGTAGAAATTGGATATTTAGGAGGGAACAAGGGAAAGCGAAGCACATAGTTGTTGTTATCATCGGGTTATAATAAGAGTATAAGTGCGAAGAAGAGGATACATATAGGAAGGATCCTACTGTCAGTTCAATTCAATACAACCCGAGATCTTCAAGTGTCTACTTTTGATTGCAAAAGCACTTTTTTTTTTCGAAGAAAAAGGATGGGATTTCAACAGTTGAAATCCCAGCCGTTCTATTCATTTAAGCACCTTAGGTTGATAACATAAACAACCTATACTCCCAACCTTAAGAGTACAAGCTATACTGCATAGTCTATTACAAACACCACCACAGTAGCAAACCCATAGAAACTATGCTGATCCTAACCCAAAAAACTACATTACATACGAACCAATGTACTCATAACAAGCTTTTTACATCACAACCAAAAGCAAATTTTCTAAGATCAGATCGTATCTGCATTAGCCCTCTGTTCAGCATCAACTCGAACTCCAAGCCCAGACCCTTAGCTTCAACCAATCTTGTTCCACTCCTTGTACCTGCTCCTTGTCTTGATCCCCTAGTAGCAGCTCTTCTTGCTTACATAAGACAAAGTTTCCAAGTACCTGGAATGAAAACCTAACCAAGAAGATGAAAATCTATTAATCAGGTGTAATAACTCTAAAGCATGTTTCTTTTCTTTTCTTTTTTTAAATATGTAAACTTCTTTCAAACCACACAACCCAAAAACTACACACCATCACATACCACTTCAATCTGTTATTAACAGGAATATCGATATTTCTCCACGACCAAATATGATCAGTATCATTCCAAGAAATATCGACAAATTAAACTTAAATTTCATTGTACTCCATAAGAGGAAACATATCCGCATTTAAGAAAAATGTGATTATGGTTCTCCTCTTCCAATTCACATAGAACACACAGATTATTGATGGTCATATTTTCCATTATCAATCTATCTTTTGTGCTCTTAATCACCAACCATACTAACACTAACTTTTAAAGGGACAGGAAATTTCCAAATTTTATAATTGTCAAACCTTAAACCCCCATCGACAGAATCTATATAAACACTTGACAATGAAAATGCCATTATCTTCAATATCTAACAGCTCTGCCCTCATGAACATTAATTCCATTGACAAGATTCATAAGCTCTAAAACCTTAAAACATTAGTACCTTGTAACTGTCTCACATCACCTAATTTCAACAATTAATTTCCCATTTCCTAAGACAAGAAACACTAGCATAAAGTTTTTCAGCTAAAGCATATAAATCTGGAAAAATAAAAGCTAAATTAGTATTTCCACACCATTTTATCCAACCAAAAAGTCTAATCTCCCTTTCCAACACACACAGCAATACACTTTAAGAAACAATCTAAGCCCGGCCAATATCTCTCAAAAACTAGACACATTATATTTTTAGGGTTTTACATCAAAACCACCTTTACTTTTACCCAAATTGATACTTACCACCTTTAAAAAAATTTGATGTAAATTAAAAAATTTGATGTAAACCACTTTTCTTTAAGCGGATCCGAAAATTTTGTCGATTGGGGCAAGATCACTAGCTACAAATATAACTAGTATATGATACTTTAACTAAGTATTAACAACACCAAAACAAAGCAGACATATTTGTACACGAATAAAAATAGTCAATAGAAGTATTTTGTTAAAAAATTTTACAATTGTTCCCTTCGCGTTCTCATGTTTTGATAATATTGTATGATTTTCTCATTGTCAATGTTATCAAATATATCTCTTTCAATATAAGTGACTAAACAATCATTCAACTTTGTCATCACCCATGCGATTAGCATTCGATTCTTCACTATATTCATTGCGAGAGAATATTCTTTCCACGGTCATGATAGCAACCGGTAATATCAAAGATAACTTCAAAAGAAGATATACTAATTTGAACAAGATTAAACTAAAATTAACTAAATTAACTAAAATTAACTAAAATTGAACAAGATTAAACTAAAATTAACTTAATTAACTAAAATTCACTAAAATTAACTAAATTAACTAAAGTTCACTAAAATTAACTAAAATTAACTCAATTTGAACAAGATTAAACTAAAATCAACTAAATTAACTAAAATTAACTAAAATTGAACAAGATTAAATTAAAATTAACTTAACTAAACTAATTAAACTACTTAATTAAACTAAATTGAACAAATTAACTATTTAAAGATTAAAAATAGTTTATAAGTGCTAAAGCAAGAATAAATTAACCTACATGTTCTCTCCGCATACTTGGTGATTGTTGGAATCTCTTCAAATTATTCACCTTCTCCTATGTCACCATATTCGATGCTTTCGGAAACACTTGCACACAAATTAGCTCCTTTTGCTTGTAGATATAAATGTACCTCTTTCTCTAACTCTAGTGATGGTCGAACATATCGTACTCAAATTATCCTTGAAGCTATGTAATAGAATCTTTTGATTCCTCAAAACAAAAAATAAAATAAAATAAAATTTACCTTTGAGGAGGACCCGGCGTCGGGAGATGATCGGCGACTCAAGTGTGATGGCGAGAGAAAAAAGTCACAACAGGTTAAGAATGAGAAGATGAGAGAAGAAAAGGTAAAGTATGAAGAAAGTGAAGAGAAAGTGAGAGAGTGAGACTAAGATAGAGTGTGAGAGAAAGTGAGAGAGTGAGACTAAGATAGAGTGTGAGAGAAAGTGAGAGAGTGAGACTAAGATAGAGTGTGAGAGAAAGTGAGAGAGTGAGACTAAGATAGAGTGTGAGAGAAAGTGAGAGAGTGAGACTAAGATAGAGTGTGAGAGAAAGTGAGAGAGTGAGACTAAGATAGAGTGTGAGAGAAAGTGAGAGAGTGAGACTAAGATAGAGTGTGAGAGAAAGTGAGAGAGTGAGACTAAGATAGAGTGTGAGAGAAAGTGAGAGAGTGAGACTAAGATAGAGTGTGAGAGAAAGTGAGAGAGTGAGACTAAGATAGAGTGTGAGAGAAAGTGAGAGAGTGAGACTAAGATAGAGTGTGAGAGAAAGTGAGAGAGTGAGACTAAGATAGAGTGTGAGAGAAAGTGAGAGAGTGAGACTAAGATAGAGTGTGAGAGAAAGTGAGAGAGACCAGAGAGAGAGAGAGGGGAGGGAGTTGGGGAGGAGGAGAGGCAAGATGGGAAGAAGAGGAGATGAGGAGGCTAGGGTTAGGGTTTGTGAAGAAGGAGATGAAAAAATAAGAAAATGGTGAGGGTAACATGGTCATTTCGGGTATTTTTTTGGCTTAAAACTGGATTAGTTGTGACATTGCAAACATGTTAGTAAGTAAATGTGGTTTATATAAATTTTTTTTTAAAGGTGGTAAGTATCAATTTGGGTAAAAGTAGAGGTGGTTTTGATGTAAAAATCATATTTGTTATGCACTAAATTTTCACCCACATAATAATTTTGGTTAATCCTTTTCTGATAGCCATACCTACAACCATTTACAAAGCAAGGCCCTATTCATAATTCGAAGATTTAAATTTCCTAAACCCCCATACTTTTTAGGTATACACACATATTTCCATGCAATTAAGTTGAAGCACCATTATTATTATTATCTCGACCAAAAAACCTCTTACCAAACTTATCAATTTTATCACCACGACCACTTAGGAAATAAAAAGTGGACATCTAAAACAAAGGAATAGATGATAAAACTAAATTAACCAGCACTAATATACCTCCTCTAGATAAACATTTACCTTTCCACACATATAACCTCTTTTCAATCTTTTATATCAAATGAAGCTAAGCCTCTCGTCAAGTTATAAGGTCTCAAAGGTACCCCAAGATAAGTAATGGGAAAAGGAACTCGACAATTAAACATAGATGCAATTTGTTGTTGAAGCTCCTCATTTTCTTCAAGTAAAATCATAGAGTTTTTATTAAAATTTATTTTCAAACTTGAGACCATTTCAAAACCATACAACATCAAATTTATGGTTATAATATGTTCTTTTTTATTTGTACAAAAGACTAATGTGTCGTCTGCATATTGCAGACATAAGAATTGTTTTCTACTAGAATCAGCCCCTAATCATTGAATTAAACTATTTGTTTCTGCTAACATCATCATTCTGGTAAACATATCAGACTCTAACAGAAAGAGAAGAGGAGATAAAGGATCACCTTGTCTTACTCCTCTTTTAGAATATATCCACTTTCCAGGATTACCATTGAACAAAATAGCAGATCTCCCTCCTTATAATCAAATTTGAACCCATTAAATCCTCTTAAAACCAAAACCCTTAGCCTTAAGCACATCCAAAATAAATCTCCATTCAACCATATCATATGATTTTGCATAAGCAAGCTTCAACAATATCCCCCTTTCTTTTTGTACCCAAAACTATCATTTATTCTCCCTTGAGCTGCCGCTACACCTTCTACTAACAACAAACAAGATTATGAGATTTTATATATGACATTGAGTAAACTAATTGGTCTAAAGTCTCCTGCTTCAGGAGCATCCATCCTCTTAGGAATTAAGACCACATAGGCATAGTTAAATCTATTTATCTCTAACTTTCCTTCATAAAATTGAACAAAGACTTTCCCCAAATAATCTTTTATAACATCCTAACATTCCTGAAAAAATAGAGGTAGAAAACCACCTTGAGCCTTATCCCCACCCATGTCAAAAATAGTTTTTTTAATTTCACACAGAGCAAAATGACACTCCAAATCTTCAACTTCCCAATTTGTTGGAGGAAATAATCTCACCTAGTCTATATCACACAGCCTATCAACCTGCATACTAAAAATTTTCTTATAATGTCTAGAATTCATTAGCAATACCCTCCGCAAAGGAAATCTCTACATCATTCTCCTTAATTGTAGAAATCATATTTTCCCTCCTTCTGTTTGCAACACTATAGAAATATTTACTATTATTCCCTCCTTAGATCTCTGTTTCTACATTATTTTTCTTGACCTAAAATATTATCAACTTGATCACCCAACTCTTTTCTTTTTCTTTTCATCAATTGTTAACTATCTTTCTTCCTCAAGCACATCTAATTTTAGCATATTTTTCAATATATCTTTTGTTTTCTGATACTATAAAACTTATTTTTAGCTCAAGATTTCAACTTCTTCCTCAAAATCTCAGTTTTTCTATGAAACTTCCAGCAGCAGATTCAAATCTAGAAGCTGAATTCCACCTGTTTTGAATATATCTTTTCAAATTATCATCCTAAAACCAAACTTTTTCAAATCTAAAAACCTTTTCAAAACACACAGCCTCTTTAATCTCCAAACATATAAGAATCTGATCAGAAGGTAGCTAGAATACCCTTGTTGATGACAAAGAGGAAATTTAGTCTCCCACTCCACATTAATAAAATTCTATCTAATCTAGTCATAGCAGGACACTCTATACCATTTGACAAATAAACTTTCTTCCTTTCAGAGGGGTATGTAACATTTCTAAATCATTAATCACATCAATAAACTCCTCCATATCTCTAATATGACTATTTCTTTCTCTTCTATCACCCATCTCTTTAGTAATATTAAAATTCCCTAAGATCGTCCAAGCCCCATTCCACACAGATTTAATATTTTTAAGCTCCTACGAAAAATCTCTATGATAATGAGGTTCATATACTAAAGTTAAAGACCATTAAAAACCATCAAGCGTACGTTGTAGAACAACAGTTAAAGCATAGATACCTATAATTTCATTAACTTTCCTTCATTTAGTATCAGACCACCCGATTAACATGCCCCCAACAAAACCTATTGCAGGCAAACAAACCCAATTAGAATAAAAGTTCCTCCCAATCTTTTGCAAGATTCTATCATTAAGCACACTTAACTTTGTTTCCTGAAAGCAAACTATATCAAATTTATTTAATCTACAAGAGTCTTTAACACCAAACTTCATGCTATCCTCACTTAGACCCCTCACATTGTTGGATACAACGGAAGATAAGCTGGACAACCCAGGGAATTTAGTTAAATAAAACTGATTTATTGATGGTTTTTAAAGGAGATACAGAGATGCTGCTCCTGCACTCTACAATTCTAGTTTTGAGCTTTTTTTCTCTTGATTTTCTTAATCACAATGTTCAGCCACTACCTGGTTTATAAAGCAGTACATAGATAATTCTAGAGATCACAATAAATAAGTTTTTCATCTCTCAAAGACTTAGGAATACAAAGACTAGAGTCTCCTGCTGAAGTAATCATGCAATGAACTAGCTTCTAGAGAGTAGAATAAATGCCTAGAAAATTACAAATTACTTTTTTAACACCCCCTCTTAATTTGTAATTTTCAGTTGCTCCATAAACTTGTCTATCTTTACTTGAGTGAGTGGTTTTGTGAAGACGGCAACTGGTTGCTCAAAAGTATTGACAAATTCCATGCCGATTTCTCCTTTGCTAACCAAATCACGAATGAAGTGATGCCTGAGTTCAATGTGCTTGGTTCTAGCATGAAAGACAGGGTTCTTGCTCATGGCTATGGCTGATTGTTGGTCCTTGCTTCTGCTGCAAATCTGAAAGTAATCTTCTTAACCAAATAGCTTCACATGCTGTAGTTGTTGCTGCAGTATATTCAGCTTCAGCTGAAGATAAAGCCGCCATAGGTTGCTTCTTTGAACTCTATGAAATTACCTTTGATCCCTAGCAAAATAGATAACCAGAAGTGCTCCTTCGGTCATCCACAAATCTAGCCCAATCAGTATCAGTAAAACCAACTAACTTGCAGTCATCTTCTTTCATATACTTGATGCCAAAATTTTTGGTACCCTTCAAGTAACGAAGCAACCTTCTTGCTGCATCAAAATAAAGTTTACTTGGCTCACTCATGAACCTATAAATGAAGCTTATTGAATACACAATATCAGGCTTTGTGGTTGTGAGATAAAGCAGCGATCCAACAAGGCTTTGATAAGCCTTCGCATCTGCTTTCTTTGCACTATCACTCTGCTGCAATTTTCCATTCAAGGTCATAGGAGTAGATATAGGTTTGCAATCTGCCATCTGGAACTTTTTCAGCAAATCCACCACATACTTCTCTTGAGAAATAAAAATTTCTCCTCTTGATTGCTTCACTTGAATATCCAAAAAGTATTTCACAAGGCCAACTGGCCAAGATTGGTCATCTCAAATTCCAGCATCATTGCCTTACTGAAATCTTCTGTCATCTTCATATTTGTGCTGGTGTAGATAAGATCATCAACATACAAACAAACGACAAGAAAATCACCATTAGCACCAGTAGTCATAATGTTCTCCATAAAAAACTGGAACTTGATTTGATGAGACAAAGAACAAGATGTTGCTATTGTTGGAAAACGCTGCCATGATTGATAGAGGTAGCTCTCATACCAAATTTGTTGGATACACCAGAAGATAAGCAGGACAACCCAGAGAATTTAGTTAAATAAAACTGATTTATTGATGGTTTTTTAGAGAAGATACGGAGCTGCTGCTCCTGCACTCTACAATTCTAGTTTGAGCTTCTTTTCTCTTGATTTTCTTAATTACAATGTTCAGCCACTACGTGATTTATAAGACAGTACATAGATAATTCTAGAGATCACAATAAATAAGTTTTTCATCTCCCAAAGACTTGGGGATACAAAGAGTCCTGTTGAAGTAATCATGCAATGAACTAGCCTTTAGAGAGTAGAATAGATGCCTAGAAAATTACAAATTACTTTTTCAACACACATTCCATGAATATATAATCATAATGCGAACAATGAAAAACCCAACGACAAAGTTCACACAGAACACACAGGATCCACTTTCAAAGAGAACAAGCTTTTTCCTTCTCTAGATCTCTGATATAATCTAGAGCCTTCATACCTCTACTAGAATTAAACATTATATCACATTTATTTCCTATACTAGTGATGATTGCAAAAGCACATGAAGTTCGCGGAGTTTCTTTAATGAATTTGTTTCATAATCTATTAGTTATTAGTGAATCTAATCAGAAGATTCAGTTAGGTCCTTTGCATGACTTCCCCCCATTTGTATCTCTCGGGAAAAAGTGTGCCAAACTATTGTGAACTTAAGTTTCTGTAGGTGCCAGGTTACACATACACTGATATAATTGGTGCTAGTTATCGATCATAATGTTTTGTTCTTGATTCTATATTTTAATGCTGCTTGATGATATGCATTTCTTTTTAGAAAAGCCAAGTCCATGGATAAGTCTAGGATCTACTTGCGGAAATCCAAATCCACGGAGAGATTTATGACCCACTTGAGAATTCAAATACAATAATTTATATAGGATTGGAAGTCTTGATTATCCAAATCCTATATTTCTTTGAAATATTTCATGACTACTAAGAACAATTAGAGTCCGACAAAGTTTTCTTTTACAAAAGTTGTATTTTTCTATATTTAGCATCATTAAACCTGTTCAAGCATGGGAAACTAAGTAAATCATGTATAAAAGGAAAGAGATGGTTTGACTATAACTAAGTGAACTGAACCATCTACATATTTGTCCAACTATATGGCTAGAACCTAAGGGTCCATATCTACATCGGATAAGGTTTGGATCTATTTTTGGGATTTATATCCTTTCTAGTAGGTTATTAAATATGGTTCCATGATCGAATGATTAAAATTGGGTAAGTCGGATCAGGTTAGCGGGTTGTTGGGCCATGTTGTCACCATAGTGATGACTATGGTTTTGAACTTTCTGAGAATTCATCCATTGCTATTACAGTTGAGGAAGGATTTGGTAACATAATTGTGATATAATCATCCAATGTCAAGCATGGACCAAAACTTTAAAAGCTGAATTGTAGATTTTAGTATTTAACTTTTTGTTAGTTCACCTTCTAAATTTTTGCATAAATACATTGCTCACAGGGCGATACTATCACAGTTCACGGAGGAGCAAATGAGTAGATACGAATCCTTTAGGAGATCTGGCTTTCAGAAGTCTAATATGAGAAGAGTATGTTTTCTTCCTTGCTAATCTTTGTATATTATGAAGAAATCTCTTAGAGAGACATGTCACTATTCCGTCATGTTGTTAAATACATGTTCTTCGTTTTTTTCATTCTTTTTTAAATGATGGTTTAGACATATGCTACATCCTTTAGAAGATTGATTTGCCAGCTTTTCTTTTTACCTCCCTGAGATATCTTTGTATTTGCTATTTTCTTGTAACTGAGGGTGACCCGTGGTATGATGCTTCGGTATCACTGAGATCTTGAGCTCACTTCTATGGTTTTTCATGGGGATAACGAGAACCATTGCACTAATAATGTCATAAGCAACATTTCTTCTGTTGCACTCGATTTGCTAAATTCAGGATCTTACTTACCAGATGCAAGCTTTTGATTCCTCCTTTTGTTTTTCACGATTTTTTGGGAGACTGGTCGTTTTTGACATGTTTACAGGTGTTAACAATATGTTTTTAAGATATACTCACATAAAGCTAATAATTTAGATTATACTGTAATATAAAAAAGAATTCACCTGCTCTACCATTACCATATCTCAAAATCTGATTAGATCATCGAACCTCTTTGTCAATCGCACATGTCAGGTAAAGCATATAGGTTTTTGGACGTTTAAGCATTCTGTGGATGCTGATTGGGTTAGCTTGCTTGCCTGCAGTGGTGTCATCTTTTCCTTCACATTTGGATCAAACACCATTGATTAAAACAGCAATGGCTTAGAAAAACAGAATTCTTTTGCTCCTCCTTGATTCCCATTCGCTTTTGGTCCTATTCTCTTCAGATTGATTAAGGTTGCAGGTCACCTTATGTGTCAGACCCATCAAATCTTGTGAGAACCTCATTGTACTGATGCACCTTACTTCTTCATGGCACTATGATTTTGTTCTATTTGCAGCTATTAACGAGCATCACCGGGAGTCAAAAAATTTCCATGCCCATGACAATCGTCGTCTCAGGAATAGCAAAAATGTTTGTTGGTGAGCTAGTGGAGACAGGTAAATTTAAGTTACTTAGTGGTGATTGTTACATTAGTCAATGAGTATTGCTTGTTTTTCTTGTAATCTGCTTCATACTCTCTAATTTCAGAGTATTTCCTAAATTGTTGTCTGAATGTTCCATAGGTAGGACAATTATGATGGAAAGAAAGGAAACTGGACCAATTCGACCTTGTCACATAAGAGAAGCCTATAGAAGATTGAAACTCGAAGGGAAGGTACCTAGGAGGTCAGTGCCAAGGCTTTTCCGATAGAAGACGGCTTCTATCTATAAAATTAGCGAAGGATCATTTGCTCAAGCTAATTCAACCTATCTAACGGTTTCAGAAGGACCAATTGGCCTGGGATAGCATAAAAATGGTTTATTGGCAGGTGGTGATGATCTTTCCTAGCTTCTGCTTTTGTACCTGTAAAAGTATAGCACAATGTAAGCTAATTTTGTTTCATTCCTTGGTTGTGTAACTTGTTAGTTTATGAAGCTGATAATTATCTTGGTATCGGTTCTTTTTTCTTTTTCCACTCCCCTTGGAAGCGTTAATGGCCCTTCTTGTGTTTGAAAGCCTGCAGAAATTTTATAGAATGTAAGTTTACGCGTTCGTTGTTTGATTAACACTTAGAAAGCCCATTGTGAAGCTCGACTCAACGATAAGCTTACAAAAACTACAACCCCGAGTCCATTGCGGCCCGTTTATGAGAGGAGGCAAACAAATTATTATCATTTCTTTTCATTTCTTTGCTTTTGAATTGAGTTGGAGTGTGATCAAGAAATCATGATGGTATTTCTCCATCACCACCAACCCCCATTGCTAAAAGCTACCATTATCATCATGATTTCAACTTCAACCTTCGGTTTCAAGCAACAGCAACTACCTACCAACAACGACAACAACAAAACCAACAAAAATTACAGTAACTCAAATCCTCACTAGCTTCTGATTCTGCTTCAATGGCTAGTGTTGCTCTCTCTGTTCTGCTTCTTCTTGCTTTGGTCCATAATGGGTATTGTCAGACGGATAGCTGTGGTTCTGATCTGAGCACATTTCTTCCTTCTCCTTTCAATGTTTCTGGCCTCAGCTGCAAACCCATTTGGAACAGCTTCATCCTGAGAGTAATTTTTCTCTCCCCCTTTGTTTTACTACTTCACATAGTTAGATGTCGTAACAACTTTCAAACAAGGTGGATTTATTATTGGGAGCAAAACATTTGGATTCCTAACTCTGCAAGGGTTGTGTTCTTGATTCTATATTTTAATGCTGCTTGATGATATGCATTTCTTTTAGAAAAGCCAAGTCCATGGATAAGTCTAGGATCTACTTGCAGAAATCCAAATCCACGGAGAGATTTATGACCCACTTGAGAATTCAAATACAATAATTTATATAGGATTGGAAGTCTTGATTATCCAAATCCTATATTTCTTTGAAATATTTCATGACTACTAAGAACAATTAGAGTCCGACAAAGTTTTCTTTTACAAAAGTTGTATTTTTCTATATTTAGCATCATTAAACCTGTTCAAGCATGGGAAACTAAGTAAATCATGTATAAAAAGGAAAGAGATGGTTTGACTATAACTAAGTGAACTGAACCATCTACATATTTGTCCAACTATATGGCTAGAACCTAAGGGTCCATATCTACATCGGATAAGGTTTCGGATCTATTTTTGGGATTTATATCCTTTCTAGTAGGTTATTAAATATGGTTCCATGATCCGAATGATTAAAATTGGGTAAGTCGGATCAGGTTAGCGGGTTGTTGGGCCATGTTGTCACCCATAGTGATGACTATGGTTTTTGAACTTTCTGAGAATTCATCCATTGCTATTACAGTTGAGGAAGGATTTGGTAACATAATTGTGATATAATCATCCAATGTCAAGCATGGACCAAAACTTTAAAAGCTGAATTGTAGATTTTGCATATTTAACTTTTTTGTTAGTTCACCTTCTAAATTTTTGCATAAATACATTGCTCACAGGGCGATACTATCACAGTTCACGGAGGAACAAATGAGTAGATACGAATCCTTTAGGAGATCTGGCTTTCAGAAGTCTAATATGAGAAGAGTATGTTTTCTTCCTTGCTAATCTTTGTATATTATGAAGAAATCTCTTAGAGAGACGTGTCACTATTCCGTCATGTTGTTAAATACATGTTCTTCCTTTTTTTTTTCATTTTTCATTTTTTTAAATGATGGTTTAGACATATGCTACATCCTTTAGAAGATTGATTTGCCACCTTTTCTTTTTACCTCCCCCAGATATCTTTGTATTTGCTATTTTCTTGTAACTGAGGGTGACCTGTGGTATGATGCTTCGGTATCACTGAGATCTTGAGCTCACTTCTATGGTTTTTCATGGGGATAACGAGAACCATTGCACTAATAATGTCATAAGCAACAGTTCTTCTGTTGCACTCGATTTGCTAACTTCAGGATCTTACTTACCAGATGCAAGCTTTTGATTCCTCCTTTTGTTTTTCACGGTCTTTTGGGAGACCGGTTGTTTTTGACATGTTTACAGGTGTTAACAATATGTTTTAAAGATATATTCACATAAAGCTAATAATTTAGATTATACTGTGATATAAAAAAGAGTTCACCTGCTCTACCATCATCATATCTCAAATTCTGATTAGATCATCGAACCTCTTTGTCAATTGCACATGTCAGGTAAAGCATATAGGTTTTTGGACGTTTAAGCATTCTGTGGATGCTGATTGGGTTAGCTTGCTTGCCTGCAGTGGCGTCATCTTTTCCTTCACATTTGGATCAAACACCATTGATTAAAACAGCAATGGCTTAGAAAAACAGAATTCTTTTGCTCCTCATTGATTCCCATTCGCTTTTGGTCCTATTCTCTTCAAATTGATTAAGGTTACAGGTCACCTTATGCGTCTGACCCATCAAATCTTGTGAGAATCTCATTGTACTGATGCAGCTTACTTCTTCATGACACCATGATTTTGTTCTATTTGCAGCTATTAACAAGCATCACTGGGAGTCAAAAAATTTCCATGCCCATGACAATCGTCGTCTCAGGAATAGCAAAAATGTTTGTTGGTGAGCTAGTTGAGACAGGTAAATTTAAGTTACTTAGTGGTGATTGTTACATTAGTCAATGAGTATTGCTTGTTTTTCTTGTAATCTGCTTCATACTCTCTAATTTCAGAGTATTTCATAAATTGTTGTCTGAATGTTCCATAGGTAGGACAATTATGATGGAAAGAAAGGAAACTGGACCAATTCGACCTTGTCACATAAGAGAAGCCTATAGAAGATTGAAACTCGAAGGGAAGGTACCTAGGAGGTCAGTGCCAAGGCTTTTCCGATAGAAGACGGCTTCTATCTATAAAATTAGCGAAGGATCATTTGCTCAAGCTAATTCAACCTATCTAACGGTTTCAGAAGGACCAATTGGCCTGGGATAGCATAAAAATGGTTTATTGGCAAGTGGTGATGATCTATCCTAGCTTCTGCTTTTGTACCTGTAAAAGTATAGCACAATGTAAGCTAATTTTGTTTCATTCCTTGGTTGTGTAACTTGTTAGTTTATGAAGCTGATAATTGTCTTGGTATCGGTTCTTTTTTCTTTTTTCCGCTCCCCCTGGAAGCGTTAATGGCCCTTCTTGTGTTTGAAAGCCTGCAGAATTTTATAGAATGTATGTTTACGTTCGTTGTTTGATTAACACTTAGAAAGCCCATTGTGAAGCTCGACTCAACTATAAGCTCACAAAAACTACAACCCCGAGTCCATTGCGGCCCGTTTATGAGAGGAGGCAAACAAATTGTTATCATTTCTTTTCATTTCTTTGCTTTTGAATTGAGTTGGAGAGTGATCAAGAAATCATGATGGTATTTCTCCATCACCACCAACCCCCATTGCTAAAAGCTACCATTATCATCATGATTTCAACTTCAACCTTCGGTTTCAAGCAACAGCAACTACCCACCAACAACGACAACAACAAAACCAACAAAAATCACAGTAGCTCAAATCCTCACTAGCTTCTGATTCTGCTTCAATGGCTAGTGTTGCTCTCTCTGTTCTGCTTCTTCTTGCTTTGGTCCATAATGGGTATTGTCAGACGGATAGCTGCGGTTCTGATCTGAGCACATTTCTTCCTTCTCCTTTCAATGTTTCTGGTCTCAGCTGCAAACCCATTTGGAACAGCTTCATCCTGAGAGTAATTTTTCTCTCCCCCTTCGTTTTACTACTTCACATAGCTAGATGTCGTAACAACTTTCAAACAAGGTGGATTTATTATTGGGAGCAAAACATTTGGATTCCTAACTCTGCAAGGGTTGTGTTTTGTGTCTAATTTATGAAATACACTGGGAATATGAGTGCCTGATAAGTGATTTGGATCCAATATTAAATGGGTCGAAGCATTCTCGGTCTGTCATTTATGTCTTCCAATTTGTAAAGAATTAATATTAGCTTCATATACGTTTAAAAAGAGAAAGATCATAATGCACTGTTCTTAGGAGAGGTGGCTTGTAAGGAGGAATGGTTTACTTCTTCCCATTTTCTAATTAGGGTGCGTTTGGATTTCATTGGGAGTAGAAGAAGTTAAGGAAACAATAGGGGAGAGAAGGAAAGGGAAGGTAACGTAATTCCCTTCCCCAAGTTTCACCCAATTTTTTTTTTGTTGGTTTTGGGGGTGGTTAATTTCTATTGATTGTGGGGTAATCAAGGGGAATGAGAAGGAACACTTTCCCTAAAAGCTTTTCAAACGGGGTGAATAGGTTCCTCTACCTTCCTTTCTCACCTATTCCCTTCTATCCAAACAGGGCTAGTGCTTTCTTCTAGTATATGTAGTTGTTTCATTTTTCGTCGAATGTGCATTTTATACTAGGTTTAAATGCAGATATGTCCAACATAATGAACTATTCCAAACATTTGAGATAAACCAACCATTATTTCCTGTATCAGTATCACTGCATCTAAGTTCTAATCCTTTCCATATTTCTATCACTTACAGTATTCACAGGATCAAGATAACATTTTAAACATTGTACTCTCAGCTGTATATACATCTGGATGGATTGGTATAGGATTTTCAAATGATGGTATGATGGTTGGCTCAAGCGCAATGGTTGGTTTCATTGGTAAAGGAGGCAGAGCACATATCAAACAATACTATTTAAGGGGCCAATCAAGCTCAGAAGTCATTGTAAATGAGGGTCAATTGACAGAAACAAATGTAAAACCTGCAGTTGTTCTTTATGGAGTTAACATCTACTTAGCATTTCAATTGAAGTTCTTGTCTCCTGTTAGTCAGCAGCAGCTCCTCTTTGCTTTTTCAACCGCAACCCCAAATAACTATCAGCTCACTGAACATGACCACAAGATATCTGTTTCCTTCGACTTTTCAGGAGGTTTGCACATCTAATCATTGTTATTTATTTATTTATTTATGGCTAACAGAGTGCACGCTGTCTTCTTGCCATATTATGCGGGAAAAATTCCTAACTCGGGATATTTTGACATGACATGACCATTTGACGGTTAAAAGCAATAAAATAGGATATTTTTGTGTTTAAAAAATGGGCAGGTGTAGAAATAATACCTAGGATGAAAAAATAAGAGGAAAAAAAATTTGAAAAGAAGTGTTAGCAAGGATCATATTACTTCTAAGGTCATCCAAACCTGTCCCTTGCTTCTTT
The DNA here is from genome assembly GCA_012295165.1 of Asparagus setaceus. Taxonomy (NCBI): domain Eukaryota; kingdom Viridiplantae; phylum Streptophyta; class Magnoliopsida; order Asparagales; family Asparagaceae; genus Asparagus; species Asparagus setaceus. The sequence goes on from CM022703.1 coordinate 2,356,354, forward strand.
TAACTATGTTAATAATATATTGAGAGAGGTACAAATTCTAGTTAACTAGGGCTTGATGCTGCTCTAAGTATCTGCATTCAGATGCGCATGGTTTCCATATAATAATTGGTTCGACATATGTGCTAAAATTCCTCTTTTGATTGACAAATTGATTTTTCTTGAAAATTTGTACTAATCATATTGATAAAGTTGTATCCCCTTCCAATTTACCATCTGAAGCTATTAACTTGAAATCTTTTGTCAAACAAAAAAAAACGACTTGAAAATTTTTGTACTAGTGAAGGTCTCAGTATCATTTTTGAAGTACCTGCTCAATTTAAAACTTCCTTTATAGGTACACCTCCTACCTCTTTATATCCATACAAGCTGAAGAGGAATCATGGAGCCTTAGCTATATTTGGTTGGGGTGTTCTTCTCCCAATCGGGGCAATCATAGCAAGATATGGGAGAGGATGGGATCCATTATGGTATTATATCCATGTAATCATGCAATTTGCAGGATTTATCATAGGCCTTGCTGGTGTAGTTGCAGGAATTTCACTGTATAATAAGCTGCATTCAGATGTTTTCGCACACAGGGGACTTGGTATCTTTGTCTTTGTGCTAGGTATTCTTCAGGTGAGCCAAATTACATTTCTAAGAACTATAATTCAACTTGAATTTTATATACAAAATACCCTCGTCATGTAATGGTTGTTCATGAGAAGTATATCAGGACCCCCATGCATTTATGTTACGTTCAATGCTTATTTGAATTGAAATTTGGATTTAGGACAAACTTTGGTTTTAGATTGTTTTTCCCTGGAGGTTGGATAACTGCATATGAGTTGAGTTGGGCTATTTCAACGTGCATATACTATCAACACAATTTTAAAATTCGGAGTCCGAAAATGAAAATCCAAACTGGTAGATATGATCTATTACATATCAACTATGTAGAAATAAAATTTTAAAGGATTTCAACATCACTAACTCATGTATCATATGTCGTCAAAATCAACATTTCAGGATTGTCATAAAGTTGGTTAATTTTTCGCCAATTTATACATGATTCATGTGTAGTAGATCACATCAAAATTCTTTAAAATTTTATTTCTACATAGTTCATGCACATCTACCGGTTTGGATTTTTATTTTCGGACTTTGAATTTTAAAATGGGATTGATAATATTAGCAAGTTGGATACTATAAACAGTAGCCTAGCTCAACTCAATACGTACAACCTAATTGATCATTTTAAACTTTTGGTGATTAACTTGATTCAAACTGAGTTAATATATTTTTATTTATTTATCTATCTATTTGTAATTAGTTAGCTGTTGTCTTGTAATCTCGCCTTAGTTTCATCTGGGGCGACAAATTTTTGTTTCTACACACCAAAAAATGAAGTGTTCTTCCCCAATTAAACATAATAGAAAGTTGGAAAAACATTAAGCCATTTTATTTGTGATATATCATTTTTTTCCAGTCCCATCAAATTTTGATATAATATATTTTTCTCAGGTGATTGCATTCTTTATACATCCCGATAAAGACTCTAAGATCCGAAAGTACTGGAACTGGTACCATCATTGGGTTGGGAGACTCGCTCTGTTTCTTGCATCGGTCAATATTGTACTTGGGATTCAAGTTGGAGGAGCAGGAAATGCTTGGAAAGTGATATATGGTATTAACCTTGCTCTGATCTTAATAACTACTTCGGTGTTGGAAATAATGTCATGGACAAGATGGTCCAAGAAATTTGTTTCCCCTCCAGCCTTTTAAATAGTGTATCCTACATACCGCTTTCAGCCTATTTGTCATCAGCAGATATTCGCCGTTGAAAGTTCTTGTTTGTTCCCATTTCCTTTGAGCTAGACAGAACTTAGTCAGAGTGTTGATATTGAAAGTAGTTACAAGTTCATCTGTGGATCTTCAGAGCCTTAAGAACTATTTGACAGACTCATGATTCAATTCACTATGCATGTGTGCAACTCAAGGAGAGACGGCAAAAGCAAGGACAGGGAAAGAAAAAGAGGAGAACCAGAACAACAGAAGGAATGTAATATGTTGTGCAGAGTTTTTTGTCACAGTATTTTTTTGTCAAGGGTATTGCATCAATATTTTCTTCATTTTGGTAACTGGAGTGCATTTTGATTTGACCTTTTCACTATGGATGTATGGTGAGACATGGTAGATATGAAATATTTTAGAGGAAACATTAATCTGATAGGAGACTACAAACATTCTGGTTCAAATCGTCTTTTTTCTTAATTGTGTCGATTGTGTTGTGCTAATAGAAACCCTGTACATTTTTGCTTGTGAGTTGTGTGAAACCCAGGAACCTCCATGACAATGTAACATTCTCAAGCTAATTCATGCATGCTGAACCTTTGTGTATCGAAACCTTTTTAGTTGCATAAAAATAATTGATGGCACAATAGCATAGAGAATTGAGTTTTAAGGAAGCCAATTCAGAGAATATTAGTTAATCACATCTTAGATGTATACAGAGCAAGCCATTGACATGATTAACTGCTGTTTGATATTAAACAAATAGAAGGTAATTTGGATTGTCTAGATAAAACAAATATCCGGTACTGCCTTCAACATCCACCATGGCATGAAAACTCCTTGAATCTTATCGATATGCCTATCTATTTCTATCAGATATAATTCTAGAATATTCAGGATGTTCTCCAGTCTAACACATGCAGATTTAGTTGTTGGGAAAAAAAAAACACAATTTTGGCAATATGTATTCCAAGAAGTCTGGTGAGATTCATTGGTTTCAATTTTGACAATCCTCGGAAATTTAGAAATAGGCTCATTATAGAATATTAAAAAAAAAGTAGATTTAATCACATGGCGACAAATAAAAGCAGAAATCGTGATTCTTATTGCAATAGATAGAGCATCAAAATTCAGACCGTTTCACAATTAGCATTATTTTTTTCCAAAAACATACAGGCCAATAAAAATTGAAAATGAAAAGGAAAAGGGAAAAGGTAATGGTATTAGACTGTTCAATGATGGGAGGGAATTAAGTTAACAACTCCAACCTTACTCAGGTAATATATGAGGTCAAAAATGTTGTATTCTCCTATTACCTCTGAAGTCCCACTTTTACAAGTCCTCATAGATGCAAAGAAAACAATTCACCAAAAACCTGCAAATATTACACAAAAACGATTACATCAGGCAAATTTTGTAGGTATTGAGTTGAGATGAAAATATATAAGGAAGGAGATGAAAATATCTAAGGGAGAAATTGATTAAGTCGTATTACTTATCAATAATGATAACAACAACAATAATTCAAATACAAAGTCTACAAACAGGTGACTTGATTAACCCATGGCCTAAATCTAATTACTCTTTTAGAACAGAAGGTATTTATTATATAACCATCAAATGAATCATTTCAGGTAGCCAACTCGTCCAGGTCAATAATAGTCTATGGGTCCAAATGGCCTACAAAGTTTTGTGCCAATATGGATTGAAGGAAATGGATGCTAACACTCACGGCTATCATAGATTTTCCTCCAAAAATCAGCAAGTATGGTGCATTATTTCTTTTCTAATTTCTAGTTACAGATCTCAAACATTATATAGTAGAGACTTCTCTCCCGGTCTTTCCTCACTATGTTGCTCTACTTATCCGCCTTTCATGGAGTTGAAGACCCAGTGTTTTAGGTTATGACAATTGGTTTTAGCTATTAAAATTGAGAGCATCATCTTGAATAATTCATCTTTGATTAGACGAATGAGAGTGCCCAGCCCTCTTCCATATTTAGCATTCAGTGACCGGTCAATACCTTACCTGTATGCATTTGGTACAAGTGCAATCTTATGTTGGTGTTTATCCACTGTATTTTGAAATTGTTCCATACAAATAAATCTAAACCAATATATCATGTTCTGCCTACATGCATACAATGCCATGACTGAGTACTATAAACAACGTAAGGAGTAAATTCGAGAAACATGTTATGTGTTACCACATATTCTAGGTGTTTTATTCCCTATTACTGTGTCCCGACAATTTAATTTTTTCATGTAACTGAGTTAATGCAACAATAGACTATTTGCAGCACTCCCATACATGTATAAGGGAGACAATATGAGCCATGAGAAAATGTTTGCACACCAATAAGGTCAAAATGTATTTTCTGAGACCGTCCAAGGGCATTATATTTTACAGATTTTTTTAATTTCAAAAAATATCTAATAAGATAAAAGGGACAAAATTGAACAGCTGCCAGAAGATGGACATTAATTTTGATGAAATCTATCACTATTAGAAATTCCTAAGCATGAATATGAATAGATCCTTATCCAGTGCAGTTGAGAATGTCATATTAATACCTACAATATGCACTAAATATTATCATACCTGTGCTGTCTCTACAAGATTGTCTGAGGAAGGAAAGAGCTGAATTGCTTTGTCAAAATTGACTTTCCAGGAATAGTAACATATGGGGACCATGAAGCCAGAGAATCAACTAAAGAAGAATTTGAAACATGCCATTTCTGTGGATGGAATCATTCATGACGAAGGCATGCTGGAAGTAGCATCACCAGAGGAAGATACATCTGAAGCTCTAGGAACATCACTTTCTCTAACTACTCTGTGATAAACAACTTTAAACGACTGTGATCCATAAGGCCTATTTAGCAAACTAATAGGCATTCTGAGAGTTTGTTTTCGACGACTTCTTCCCTTTATGTATATGCTAAAACTTCCCTCACCTTCATATTTCTTACTGCTTCTGGTACGTTTTTCAACACCAGAATCTCCTTTATCTGTAAGTACTATTTCTGGTTTTAGTTGAGTTGCATTCGGTACATTGTCAGAAGACACTTCAGATTCTTTCTTTTCTGATGATAAAATTTGAGAAGCTGTGTTCCCACTTTCTATTACTGACATGCTGTCCCCTTCTTTGTTGATTTCTTCTGTAACACTGCTCTCCAATGGAGTCGAAGCACAATTGACACTGTCAGATTGCACAATCGGTCCTGACATGAATTCAGGCATTGGATTAGCGATAGGTGGCATGGAAGAGAAATGTACAGGGTGACAGTTGGGCCAAATTGTTCCTGGCACAAACTCAGGTGCATTTGGATGTATACTGCACTGCCAAGCATATTGGTTGGGGTGAAACATGTTGCTATTCATAGCATATGTGCTGCTTGGCACTGCTTGGGGCTGGGTATACGGTGGATATACAAATGGCAAAGGATGAATTATGCTAGGAGGCCGAGGGGAAGAAGGATATGGATGATGTGGAGATGCGCACATAGGAGGTGGTGCAGGCATAACACCTGCAGGCCCTGGGTGAAGGGTTACATTCAAAGGCCAAGGTGCGACCCCAGGAACTGGACAGCTTGGGGGAAGGCTAACGTTTACAGGCACCGGGCTAAGCACTGCAGGAGGAGATGGGTTGAAGGGTGTAGCAGATGCAGATAGTTTCTTATTAGAAGTGTCTCTCACATCACCAGTGTTCAATGATAGCTTCTCCTTTAGGTCATCAGTAGCTCTGACTTGGTGGTCAACATTTTGAAAACCTTCTTGATGTGCAATACCACTAGAAGTACTCTTGGGCTCTGTAACACTGGGTAGCATTTCCTTGAGGCATTCTTTTTCAGGTACATCAGCAATTAAACATTCAATATTCACACAATCAGGTCCAGGGGTAGATTTCTTGTCGTGATCATCACTGAAGTCTTTACTAAGTAGCCCTTCTGGAACATCAGCATTACTAGGTATCACGTCCTGAATCTCATCTCTAGAAGCCCTGGTATCTGAATCATTCTTGATAGGCATTCTTTGACAAGACAACATTTCTACATCTGAAGATAGCAATTCAGATCGGTCAACACCTTCATCAGGTTTTTCAATATCTTCCTCCCTTTCAGTAACTTCCATATTCTTATCTGAGGGAATATCTGTGTCTTGCATGCATTTCTTGTTTTCTTGTTCTATATTATCTTTATGTACTGTCATAACTGAATCCTCTGCATCGTTCCCGGACCCTACTGAATCTTCTGTTTCTGTTCCACCTTTAGCAGTCAATAAGTCTTTATTCATGGTAATATCTTCCTTGACTTTCCTGACCTGAATTTTGGCTATAGTTCCTGGAGGTGCCAATGCAACATCTTTGTATGATGGAGAACTTCCAAGTTCAACAATCGTACTATTGTAAGACTCAGAAACATCACCTATAACAGGTCTTTGAGTATTCAATCCAGGGTTAACATTAGGTGAAACAGTCTGAGGAATTTGCAGATTTGCTCTTTCAACTCTCTCTCTGGAGTTATTTGTCGCCTTGGTGTTGCTTGATGAAGGCACTGATTTGACCCTGTATGTCACAGCCTTATATATTTTTCGGCCAAATTTGGTTCCAGGTGACTGAACTTTCATATGTTGATCTGGGTAGCCTCCAGAAACTACAGTCCTTTTCTTCAATACATAGTAACGGCTGTTTGAATAAGGCAGCCTTGGTTTGGCTTGAACAGTTTCAGACGTGCCATTGCTCTTATGATAATTATAGTCCTTTGCAGAATTTGTGTGTTGCAGCTTAAGCCGCTGTCCTGAGGATCCAGCTGATCTTGGCCTTTGAACAGGCTGCCACCCGTCTTCTGCCTCTTTGTTTACCTTCATTGGCACTTCAGCAACAACACTATTCTGTTTCTCAGGCAATACTTTAGATATCTCCGCAACTGTAATTTTTTCCTCAACCACAGATTCTTCATGTTTAATCTGAACTTCCGGACTACTGACTAGCTTATCAGCTGGTGTATATATAACTTCACTGTCTTCTTTTTCTTCATCTGAATTTGTACCAGTAGAGTCCTTGGGTGAGATATCGGAATCAGTTACATTCAAGCTTTGAGCAGACCTTCCTTTCACCTGTATCAGTATCAATGGTTACTTTACATGTGATAAACGAACAAGGATAAGCATATATAATTTTGCAAATATCGTCTTCAATGCTTAGATATATAATAAATAAGTTTACTACTAAATTTTTAGGCCGAATGGAAATTAATTCTCAGAGAAAAAAATGTTGAATTAAGTTTCTTGCAAGCAAAATATACATATCAGCGCTATACAGCCAATATGACCTAGTGAATAATGTCTGGGCAAATAAACAGGTAAGGGCTAGTTTTCCAGTAGCTAACCAACAGAAAAAATCGACCACAAGAGTGTACTAACTGGAGATAATAGATTACACCTCTGGTGCATAATTCAATATGATTCTGGCATATAAAACTTGTAGAATATTAATACGGGTTAATTGCAAACAGACCCTCTGTAGCATCACCCAATTGCAAAGAGACCCCTTTTAGTTCTATTTGTTGTGAATAGACCCCCTGTAGTTCTACTTGTTGCGAACAGATCCCTGGTAGTATCGGCCCAAGTGCGAATACACCCCCTTAGTGAACTTTGTCAACTCTTTCAAAAGTAATAAAATAAAGGGTGTCTATTCTCACCAATAGAACTATAGGTGGTCTATCCGTCTCCTCAAACATTTTTAACGATTTGAAGAGTAAAAAAGTCATTCACAGGGTCTATTCGCAACAAGTAGAAATGCTGGGGGTCTATTTGCAACAAATAGAACTGCAGGGGGTCTCTTTGCAATCGGGTGATACTGCAGGGGGTCTGTTCCCAATTAACCCCATTAATAATATCTTGACTTAGATGTAAACCTTATAGAATATCTTTGACAAGGAATATTCTGGCAAACAAAACATGTAAAACTTGTTGAATATTCTTATAAAAGTTTGACAAACTTGGACAGAAACATGGGCTTACATGCAGCTAGCCTACTGAGCAACTTTAGAATGATGCTCAGCAGGCTAGCTGCATATAAAGCTTGTAATATTCCATGCATATGTAATATTAAGATGTTGCTTACAGTGACTACCTTTTCAGAAATCCTTTTGTAGAAAATTTTGTACAAAGCTATTTTCTACAAAATATAAATAATACCTTTAAGCTCAAGTTTCTCCTCTTTATTGACTCCGAATCACGTCCTCTGGTATCTTGACTTGGATTTATGTAGTCAAGCAGATCAGACACACTGCCATGTCGAATAAACACAATAAAAAGAGTTCATCAGGTGAATTGAACCATGTGAAATAGATTCCATGTTCAATAGAAAAAAGGATTTTTAATTAATACAAGAGCAGCACATGATAGTATAGGCTAACAAGGTATTACGGTTTTATCTCAAGTTATATGAATATATTACAAATATAACCTTAAATGGCCTTTACTAGCAATGGATGCATCAGGTTTCGAGTGCCATTGCGAGCAGCTTCTTGCTGTTCAAAAGCCTTGGACTCAAGTATTCAAGCCAGCGGCAGCATCCTGCAATATATGGTGCAATGTAACAGATAAGGATGTCTTCTGGCACAAAATAACAATATCAGGATATAAACCATAACCAAGTCCTGTACCAAGTTACAGTTTGATTTTCTGACTTAAGGAATGAACTAAGCAAAATAATAATAATAATAACAAAATACAAAAACAAAGAAACAAACAGTACCTGAGTACGCAAGTCATCTGGACCAAGCTTTGCTCGAAGAATTTGTAAGGTTGTTTGTTCATGCTGAACACTTAGTGGATATGCTTCCATTAGTGAAAGTGCAATGGCTATAGCATGGTAGCTTGCTGCTGTCTGAGGATTAAAGGAAAAGGAGATCATTTTTAAGGAGCTGAGAGATAACAGATAAAAAGAAATCAACAACATCATACTGAATTAAGCCGTGTGCTGGTACAAGATCTTAATTATCACCTATTGATCAATTTTTACTTTTGATTGGAAAAAATAAATAAGTTTCACCGTGGACTTACTCCAGTTCATCACAGAAACTTATTTACTGTTTAAAAGCTACACAGTCCATGAAGTATAAACTTGGTAATTATCATTGTGCTTGATTTAAGATTTTTTTTTAAAAAAAAACTAAAGGATTGCAAGCAAAAACATACCTGAATATGGTCTGGACCAAGCAATCTCTGATTGCATTTTAAAGCTTTATGGAGATACCTCAGAGCCACATGCACATTTCCTAGGCCTTCTTCCATCATGGCAACATTGATATATGTGGCAGCTGTGTTTGGATGAGATGGTCCACAAGTAAGATGTAGCTATTCATAGCATATGTGCTGCTTGGCACTGCTTGGGGCTGGGTATCGGTGGATATACAAATGGCAAAGGATGAATTATGCTAGGAGGCCGAGGGGAAGAAGGATATGGATGATGTGGAGATGCGCACATAGGAGGTGGTGCAGGCATAACACCTGCAGGCCCTGGGTGAAGGGTCACATTCAAAGGCCAAGGTGTGACCCCAGGAACTGGACAGCTTGGGGGAAGGCTAACGTTTACAGGCACCGGGCTAAGCACTGCAGGAGGAGATGGGTTGAAGGGTGTAGCAGATGCAGATAGTTTCTTATTAGAAGTGTCTCTCACATCACCAGTGTTCAATGATAGCTTCTCCTTTAGGTCATCAGTAGCTCTGACTTGGTGGTCAACATTTTGAAAACCTTCTTGATGTGCAATACCACTAGAAGTACTCTTGGGCTCTGTAACACTGGGTAGCATTTCCTTGAGGCATTCTTTTTCAGGTACATCAGCAATTAAACATTCAATATTCACACAATCAGGTCCAGGGGTAGATTTCTTGTCGTGATCATCACTGAAGTCTTTACTAAGTAGCCCTTCTGGAACATCAGCATTACTAGGTATCCGTCCTGAATCTCATCTCTAGAAGCCCTGGTATCTGAATCATTCTTGATAGGCATTCTTTGACAAGACAACATTTCTACATCTGAAGATAGCAATTCAGATCGGTCAACACCTTCATCAGGTTTTTCAATATCTTCCTCCCTTTCAGTAACTTCCATATTCTTATCTGAGGGAATATCTGTGTCTTGCATGCATTTCTTGTTTTCTTGTTCAATATTATCTTTATGTACTGTCATAACTGAATCCTCTGCATCGTTCCCCTACCCTACTGAATCTTCTGTTTCTGTTCCACCTTTAGCAGTCAATAAGTCTTTATTCATGGTAATATCTTCCTTGACTTTCCTGACCTGAATTTTGGCTATAGTTCCTGGAGGTGCCAATGCAACATCTTTGTATGATGGAGAACTTCCAAGTTCAACAATCGTACTATTGTAAGACTGAAACATCACCTATAACAGGTCTTTGAGTATTCAATCCAGGGTTAACATTAGGTGAAACAGTCTGAGGAATTTGCAGATTTGCTTTTCAACTCTCTCTGGAGTTATTTGTCGCCTTGGTGTTGCTTGATGAAGGCACTGATTTGACCCTGTATGTCACAGCCTTATATATTTTTCGGCCAAATTTGGTTCCAGGTGACTGAACTTTCATATGTTGATCTGGGTAGCCTCCAGAAACTACAGTTCTTTTCTTCAATACATAGTAACGGCTGTTTGAATAAGGCAGCCTTGGTTTGGCTTGAACAGTTTCAGACGTGCCATTGCTCTTATGATAATTATAGTCCTTTCCAGAATTTGTGTGTTGCAGCTTAAGCCGCTGTCCTGAGGATCCAGCTGATCTTGGCCTTTGAACAGGCTGCCACCCGTCTTCTGCCTCTTTGTTTACCTTCATTGGCACTTCAGCAACAACACTATTCTGTTTCTCAGGCAATACTTTAGATATCTCCGGAACTGTAATTTTTTCCTCAACCACAGATTCTTCATGTTTAATCTGAACTTCCGGACTACTGACTAGCTTATCAGCTGGTGTATATATAACTTCACTGTCTTCTTTTCTTCATCTGAATTTGTACCAGTAGAGTCCTTGGGTGAGATATCGAATCAGTTACATTCAAGCTTTGAGCAGACCTTCCTTTCACCTGTATCAGTATCAATGGTTACTTTACATGTGATAAACGAACAAGGATAAGCATATATAATTTTGCAAATATCGTCTTCAATGCTTAGATATATAATAAATAAGTTTCACCGTGGACTTACTCCAGTTCATCACAGAAACTTATTTACTGTTTAAAAGCTACACAGTCCATGAAGTATAAACTTGGTAATTATCATTGTGCTTGATTTAAGATTTTTTTTTAAAAAAAAACTAAAGGATTGCAAGCAAAAACATACCTGAATATGGTCTGGACCAAGCAATCTCTGATTGCATTTTAAAGCTTTATGGAGATACCTCAGAGCCACATGCACATTTCCTAGGCCTTCTTCCATCATGGCAACATTGATATATGTGGCAGCTGTGTTTGGATGAGATGGTCCACAAGTAAGATGTAGCAGATACAATGCACGCTTCACATACCTGTATATAACAGAAGAAAATTATGATTCAAAAAGGCAATTTAAATCTTTATGGAACCACTGCAATCATGTAACTTTTCTACAAAAAGAAGCCATCATATCACGAAGAAAGATGACGTGAATAGTAGTTTGTCCACAGAAAACAATTGAACTATAAACCATTCTCTGGCTGCAATCATCATTTGGCTTACTTAGGTCTTATTACAGACATCCACAGTAGACGAGAACTCCGTATGCATGAGAATGATTGGAATTTGAAATAACTTACTTGAGGGCCAGTTCTGTATGTTGAAGCCTATAATAGAAAACAGCAAGGTCACCATAACTCTTCATTGTATCTGGATGATCAAGTCCTAGTTCCCGTTCATTAATATCCAATGCCTTCTGCTGATATATCGTAGCCTGAAAATTATATGTTAGTAAACTAACAAGCTGTCAACTAAGAGAAAAAACAAAGGAATATAAGACATCTATGAGATCCATCCCCAAACCAACATAAGTGAACAAGGCAGTCTTCAAGGATTTATGCATTTACATGACATGCATATTCGAAGAAACTGAATTATGGATTCAAACTTCATTACCACTAAAGACATTTGCATGTAAACCACATGTAAATGACAGTGTAAACCCCAAAAATGAGAATTCAAATAAAAAATTATTACAAAAGGGAATCTGGAAATTTATCACATCTACTCAATGATCATGCACATTTTATGGGAAGTGTATATCCTTCAAATGATGATCAACTCAATCTTAAAGATTTTTAGACAGAAACTTTTCAAAGTTACAGTACATTCAACAGCTTATATCAATTATGCTCCTATACACTTCAGAAATTAGGAAAGTAAGATGAGAAAACAAATAGTCTAACACTATTGAAATTACAATTTTTAACCATTTGAAGAGTAAAAAAGTCATTCACGGGTCTATTAACAAGTAGAAATACTGGGGTCTATTTGCAACAAATAGAACTGCAGGGGTCTCTTTGCAATCGGGTGATACTGCAGGGGTCTGTTCCCAATTAACCCCATTAATAATATCTTGACTTAGATGTAAACCTTATAGAATATCTTTGACAAGGAATATTCTGGCAAACAAAACATGTAAAACTTGTTGAATATTCTTATAAAAGTTTGACAAACTTGGACAGAAACATGGGCTTACATGCAGCTAGCCTACTGAGCAACTTTAGAATGATGCTCAGCAGGCTAGCTGCATATAAAGCTTGTAATATTCCATGCATATGTAATATTAAGATGTTGCTTACAGTGACTACCTTTTCAGAAATCCTTTTGTAGAAAATTTTGTACAAAGCTATTTTCTACAAAATATAAATAATACCTGCTCAAGTTTCTCCTCTTTATTGACTCGAATCCGTCCTCTGGTATCTTGACTTGGATTTATGTAGTCAAGCAGATCAGACACACTGCCATGTCGAATAAACACAATAAAAAGAGTTCATCAGGTGAATTGAACCATGTGAAATAGATTCCATGTTCAATAGAAAAAAGGATTTTTAATTAATACAAGAGCAGCACATGATAGTATAGGCTAACAAGGTATTACGGTTTTATCTCAAGTTATATGAATATATTACAAATATAACCTTAAATGGCCTTTACTAGCAATGGATGCATCAGGTTTCCGAGTGCCATTGCGAGCAGCTTCTTGCTGTTCAAAAGCCTTGGACTCAAAGTATTCAAGCCACGCGGCAGCATCCTGCAATATATGGTGCAATGTAACAGATAAGGATGTCTTCTGGCACAAAATAACAATATCAGGATATAAACCATAACCAAGTCCTGTACCAAGTTACAGTTTGATTTTCTGACTTAAGGAATGAACTAAGCAAAAAATAATAATAATAATAATAACAAAATACAAAAAAACAAAGAAACAAACAGTACCTGAGTACGCAAGTCATCTGGACCAAGCTTTGCTCGAAGAATTTGTAAGGTTGTTTGTTCATGCTGAACACTTAGTGGATATGCTTCCATTAGTGAAAGTGCAATGGCTATAGCATGGTAGCTTGCTGCTGTCTGAGGATTAAAGGAAAAGGAGATCATTTTTAAGGAGCTGAGAGATAACAGATAAAAAGAAATCAACAACATCATACTGAATTAAGCCGTGTGCTGGTACAAGATCTTAATTATCACCTATTGATCAATTTTTACTTTTGATTGGAAAAAATAAATAAGTTTCACCGTGGACTTACTCCAGTTCATCACAGAAACTTATTTACTGTTTAAAAGCTACACAGTCCATGAAGTATAAACTTGGTAATTATCATTGTGCTTGATTTAAGATTTTTTTTAAAAAAAAAACTAAAGGATTGCAAGCAAAAACATACCTGAATATGCTCTGGACCAAGCAATCTCTGATTGCATTTTAAAGCTTTATGGAGATACCTCAGAGCCACATGCACATTTCCTAGGCCTTCTTCCATCATGGCAACATTGATATATGTGGCAGCCGTGTTTGGATGAGATGGTCCACAAGTAAGATGTAGCAGATACAATGCACGCTTCACATACCTGTATATAACAGAAGAAAATTATGATTCAAAAAGGCAATTTAAATCTTTATGGAACCACTGCAATCATGTAACTTTTCTACAAAAAGCCATCATATCCAAAGAGGAAGAAGCTTCTTAGCCTTCTAACTTCTTCTTTGTATTCTTAAGAATTTTAAGAGGCTTTCCAAGTCCCTCTACCTTTGTTTCACCTTTAGTCTTCTCGCCGGTTTGTTTCTTATCTTTATCAGCCACAGGTTTCTTCTCTTTTTCTGCATTCTTTTGATCTTGCAGATGCTGTATCCAGCAGGCTCCAAGTTCCCATCTCATGAAGACGTTTTCGTCAGTCTCCTCTTCCTCAAGCCTAGCTAGACTGTCCTTTAACAATTTCTCTACAAAAGCTTGGCCTGCAGTAAGCTCCTCATGCTTTGAGCTCAAAGAGTGATTAGCTGTTCTTTTCTGTTCTGATGTAGGTTTCTTGTGAAGATACATCCTCAAACTGAAAGTAGTCAGTAACTACATTAGAAGCAATTATACAGATAGATGAGAACGAAAGATGTACGTGCATCCTAGGCTACCTGTTAATGTTTAAAGCATTAGCTCCCCCATCAGGTTGGTCCTCAATATCAATGGCTTGCAAAGGGTCCAATTTGCTTTTGTCAAAGTTGTTGACTTTCACGATTGCAATATAACCACAATACCTCACATTCATGACACCCAAGGTGGTGAAATCCTGTATTAATAACAATGAATACAATTCCTCAAAAAAATGAAGAAAAGAAAGGAAACAATGAATACAATTCCTCAAAAAAATGAAGAAAAGAAAGGAAACAATGAATACAAGAAGAAGAAAAACACTTGGTATCACAGTTTTTAACCAATACATCATTATTGTATCAGTATAGATAATGCTTTCACAAGGACTAAATACCTTTTCTACTCAGTCAATGATGTTATATTTTTCAGGGTAATACTTCACTAATATACCATAAATATATCACTATTACAGAACCAATTTTATAATGCAGTGTTTGGTTAGCCAGATATCCTGGCTTCTTTTCTAGTGAAGACAATAACATGGGTTCAATTTGAAGTTATTACGTTGTTAAACAGTCCTCTCATCTAACCCTCCAAGCCTAACAGAAGTCCTAACAATGATAGTAGATGAAAAAATATGTTCCTCTTTAGGTAGTACATAGAATTTACGATTAACCTGATTGAAGTCTCCAGTATGATAAAGAACAACTGCAAGAAGGCTATAGGCTCCAGCTGTCATCCGATGGTAAGGACCGCACACTGAAATCAGCTTTGCTAGAGCCTAAAGATAGCATACAGCGCATACATACAGAAGTGAGAGAATCATTCTGATAAACCCAAACCACGCAATATTGCTAAATTTCATGATACTGGTCTTTAAAGTAGGAAATACCTTTGTTCCATAGCTGACTGCATCTTCAAGTTTGCCTTTATCAAGCGCTGTTTTTGATGACTCCAGAAGTTGTCGTCCATCTGCAGATGAGCATGCAACTTGCTGCAAAGAGCGAATTGGAAGAAAGAAAAGGTTAAAGATCCAAAATACCAGTTGCTGCATAAACATACAATTTATTCCCACCTTATGTACAGGTACCAAACTGATAATGTCCAACTTGCTGAAGGGATACGCAGAATCCATATCAAAGTCTCTTGGTGACAACTCAATGCCCACCTAAAAGAGAAAAAAATTAACTGCATAATTTCCAGTTACACGTTCAAAAATGTTTATGAAGCAAGCATCCATTACCTTATGACAAACTCCCCTTAGGATAGCATATTTCCTAACATCGCAGTAGTTCATGATAGTAAGTTGCCAGTCATATCTCTTCTTCAAGAAAACCTCCAGCCATCTCCACACAGTAGCATGTACTTTTGGAGCAAGGTTGGAGATTCCAGTACCAGGTACCCCAAGAAGCAAATTCAACGCAGAAGCTATCAGTGTTGCCAGATCTCTAGTATCAGGAACAGCAGCAATTACAGCTCGAAGGATGTGCTTGAAAGCTCTTACTATCATTTCATGAATGCAAAGAGACTGCACATGGGACAGTTTCTCTGACAGCTTAACCTGAATTAGAAAGAATGATGCATGATTTAGAATCAAACAATGCTAGAGATCATTTAGTAGGGGAAATAAACAATCAAGTCTAAACAGAAAACTAAATTAAAAATATAGGTTTCTGAGTTTCTCTGCTTTGAACCAACCAAAGACATCATGGTGCATTCAGGGATTGCAATGTCGTGCCATGTCAACCCTGTTAAGTGAGCAACTCTTTGGGGGCAAGTTGGTAAGATGTTGGACTAGGACAGAGGTGGTGATAGGTAAAATTCTAGACGAGTGCCAATAAAGGAAGAAATTCCTCCCTCTAAAACGTGGGAATAATGGTTCACATCTTTGAACCATGTAACTATGGTGTAATGTGTATTTGAATGCTAATATGTGTCACATGGAGATGTCCTTTTACATACTTCTACTATTATAATAAAACAAACTCTATGGGAGGTTTAAATTTGTAAATGAATTACAATATGATTGACTCACAATGTCATGTCTTGTTCTTAAAAGGTTTTCAAACTTTTTGCGTATACTATATGAATCTTATTCTTACATTCAGTTATATTAAGAGATTGTAAGAGGACTATAATTCTAAAAGTTTCTTGCATGTGCATCATATATACTGAGATCTAGTTACTTTGGTAAAAGTTGAGTATCCAAAAGAATTCAAGACTATTTTAAAGGGAACCAACCTTATTCCGTTCTAAGAACGCTTTCATGAGTTCCTCATAAGCCTGCGAGAAAAAAATGCATCAAAACAATCAAATCAAACCAAAACAAAGAAATCAAAGTGCATCTAAGTCAACCAAAAGCAAATCCAATTTATGAACTGACGGCATCAAAAGCTCTGTTGAGCTGTCTCAACAGATCAACAAGGTCGTGGCACAGAATCCGCAGCTTTCCCACACTGTAGAATCCCTTTGCGCACGCCTCCACTATTATCAGCTTCCCATTGCAAACTTTCACCTTCAATTATAAAATTTACTAATAATAAGTAACAAACCCCAAAATTTAAAGGGAAAAAATGAAAAGATTAAAAGAAAAAAAATTATTAAGAGGCATCTAATATTTAATATTTTAAGTTTTATGTATTGAAACTATAAAAATAAAATATTGAAGTATTTTATATGAAAAAATATTGAAGTATTTTATATGAAAAAATATTGAAATGCATAATTAGTTTTCTAGTTTCTAATTTTCTACTATACACTTTGAAAAATGATAAGCGTACCCAAAAAATTACATCATTATCCTATATCGAACTTGCGTGTCGAAGCAAGCTACCCTTGTCAAATCCAAAATTTCAAAGTCTTGAATTACGTGCACTCGAATTAGTAGAAGATGCACTTGATGTTAAGGGGAAAAAATTGCAAAATAGAAAAAATTTATTAAGAGGCATCTAATATTTAATATTTTAAGTTTTATGTATTGAAACTATAAAAATAAAATATTGAAGTATTTTATATGAAAAAATATTGAAATGCATAATTAGTTTTCTAGTTTCTAATTTTCTACTATACACTTTGAAAAATGATAAGCGTACCCAAAAAATTACATCATTATCCTATATCGAACTTGCGTGTCGAAGCAAGCTACCCTTGTCAAATCCAAAATTTCAAAGTCTTGAATTACGTTACTTCGAATTAGTAGAAGATGCACTTGATGTTAAGGGGAAGAAAGTTGCAAAATAGAAAAAATTTATTAAGAGGCATCTAATATTTAATATTTTAAGTTTTATGTATTGAAACTATAAAAATAAAATATTGAAGTATTTTATATGAAAAAATATTGAAATGCATAATTAGTTTTCTAGTTTCTAATTTTCTACTATACACTTTGAAAAATGATAAGCGTACCCAAAAAGGAGTATGCATATATATCTGTGTCTTACCAACTTTGGAAGAGCAACTTCTTCATAATATTTCAGAGCCATCTCAGTGAGTTCCTGTGGAGACTGTTCAAAAGAGATCAGTACCTTCTCCAGACAGTAAAATGTCACACCGTAAAATTTATGCAGTCTTGATGCAATACATCATTATTGTATCAGTATAGATAATGTTTTCACAAGGACTAAATACCTTTTCTACTCAGTCAATGATGTTATATTTTTCAGGGTAATACTTCACTAATATATCATAAATATATCACTATTGCAGAACCAATTTTATAATGCAGTGTTTGGTTAGCCAGATATCCTGGCTCTTTTCTAGTGAAGACAATAACATGGGTTCAATTTGAAGTTATTACGTTGTTAAACAGTCCTCTCATCTAACCCTCCAAGCCTAACAGAAGTCCTAACAATGATAGTAGATGAAAAAAATATGTTCCTCTTTAGGTAGTACATAGAATTTACGATTAACCTGATTGAAGTCTCCAGTATGATAAAGAACAACTGCAAGAAGGCTATAGGCTCCAGCTGTCATCCGATGGTAAGGACCGCACACTGCAATCAGCTTTGCTAGAGCCTAAAGATAGCATACAGCGCATACATACAGAAGTGAGAGAATCATTCTGATAAACCCAAACCACGCAATATTGCTAAATTTCATGATACTGGTCTTTAAAGTAGGAAATACCTTTGTTCCATAGCTGACTGCATCTTCAAGTTTGCCTTTATCAAGCTGTTTTGATGACTCCAGAAGTTGTCGATCCATCTGCAGATGAGCATGCAACTTGCTGCAAAGGCGAGTGGAAGAAAGAAAAGGTTAAAGATCCAAAATACCAGTAGCTGCATAAACATACAATTTATTCCCACCTTATGTACAGGTACCAAACTGATAATGTCCAACTTGCTGAAGGGATGCAGAATCCATATCAAAGTCTCTTGGTGACAACTCAATACCCACCTAAAGAAAAAAAATTAACTGCATAATTTCCAGTTACACGTTCAAAATGTTTATGAAGCAAGCATCCATTACCTTATGACAAACTCCCCTTAGGATAGCATATTTCCTAACATCGCAGTAGTTCATGATAGTAAGTTGCCAGTCATATCTCTTCTTCAAGAAAACCTCCAGCCATCTCCACACAGTAGCATGTACTTTTGGAGCAAGGTTGGAGATTCCAGTACCAGGTACCCCAAGAAGCAAATTCAGCAGAAGCTATCAATGTTGCCAGATCTCTAGTATCAGGAACAGCAGCAATTACAGCTCGAAGGATGTGCTTGAAAGCTCTTACTATCATTTCATGAATACAAAGAGACTGCACATGGGACAGTTTCTCTGACAGCTTAACCTGAATTAGAAAGAATGATGCATGATTTAGAATCAAACAATGCTAGAGATCATTTAGTAGGGGAAATAAACAATCAAGTCTAAACAGAAAACTAAATTAAAAATATAGGTTTCTCTGCTTTGAACCAACCAAAGACATCATGGTGCATTCAGGGATTGCAATGTTGTGCCATGTCAACCCTGTTAAGTGAGCAACTCTTTGGGGGCAAGTTGGTAAGATGTTGGACTAGGACAGAGGTGGTGATAGGTAAAATTCTAGACGAGTGCCAATAAAGGAAGAAATTCCTCCCTCTAAAACGTGGGAATAATGGTTCACATCTTTGAACCAACAGAGACATCACATCAAGGACAATTCACGAATCACAATGTTGTGCCATATCAACCCTGTTAAGTGAGCCACTTGTGAGACGGGAATTGGTAAGCCGTTGGACTACAACAGGAGTGGCGCCAACACTCAAGAAGTGCCAATAAAGAATTTATTCATTTGGAGTTAGAGTCACCACCTTTACACTAGAAAGGAACAGTAAATTTTCTTCCCTGTGTTGCACTTTGTTCTGCAGTTCATAACATCAAATTCCTTGCAAACTGTGGATCTCTTGCAATACACATCTTCTCACCACTTCCTTTCATTATATTTATCCTTTGTTCCCTTTTGTAGAGGCATTTCTTTTGAGCAGTGAGACGCTTCCATTTATCTTGAAGTAACTCCAAATCACCAGAGAAAGAATATTCTAGCTTTAATTTTTAAATGATTATTTCCATATATTCTTTATGCTTTCCATGTCAAAAAAAAGATCCATGAAATCGAGTTTATCTGGTTTGTTAGTTACAATTTGTGCGATTAAATGAAGAATTATTTTTTTCCCTCTAAAGTTACAGTGAACTTTATCACATCTTCAACTTGATTTTTTAACTGAAATGCCTACACATGTGCATCAGAAGTACCAAAATAACTAGTTGTTCGTTAACACTAGTGAAAAAGAAAAACGATGTACATAAATGATAAAATAGAAAGCATTAAAATGTATGGCACCAGAATGATTACCATGAATATCTACTAATAAAACGGTCCAAATTATCAACAACATACAGACATGACACAATGTTAGGAACTTACAACTCGCCCAAGAGAGCGCATTCGTAGGCCTCTGGTATGCATGAAGTCAGTTAAGGTACGACCATCAACTGGTGAAAGTTCCAATGAACCAAAATCTGCAACCTAAGGCACAAATCATGTGATTTAAATCATAATCATTCTCAAAGAGGAGTATGCATATATATGTGTCTTACCAACTTTGGAAGAGCAACTTCTTCATAATATTTCAGAGCCATCTCAGTGAGTTCCTGTGGAGACTGTTCAAAAAGAGATCAATACCTTCTCCAGACAGTAAAATGTCACACCGTAAAAATTTATGCAGTCTTGATGCAATTTAGGGGCATATTATATGTCATGTATACTGAATGGCTTGAATAGGAAAGTCATGTTGAATTATGCATATTTCAATACTGAAATGCAATTAAAATTCTAAAACTCAGAATAAGGAACATGTTGTCTATCAACATAATGGAAAAAACATGAAGTAACTAAACAGAGTTTTAGCAGATACTCAAAAGATAGCCATTTAATTTGACATCAAATTACAGAAAGGTAAGGAATATGTATATTTGAGACTTTCAGGAACTCCACAAGCACAATCAAGTTAACGGTCAGACACTTATATTGGAGAACTAGTTTGCATGAAGAAAAAAGGCACCTTATTCCCATTAGCTGCAGCTACTTAACTCAGATAATCTGTAAGCAATCAAACTCCAAATCAGAAAACAAGATGCTTAGACAATCTTATTATTTTTAATCAGGTTCACAAGTAGAAAAAACTCTTTACTGTAACATAACATCTGTGCACACAATTTTATAAAGTGAACTAGGAGTATATTTGCATCAGCAGATTTCATCAGTTCATCAACAGAAGCACAAGAAAAGACTTTGTTTGAAAAATTCATGATGATGTTTTAGGTAAGATATTTCATTATATTTGAAAAATAAAAAGTCAACAATTCCTGCGTCTCCCACTACATACCTTCAGATGAAGTCCTGTTTCAGATTCTTTTAGCCTTGTAAATGCTGGATCAGATAATAAATCTTTTACCAAATGTTGGTTTTTGTCAGGTGCTACGATTTCTCCTTTACATTCAGTAGACAAGGGCTGAGCCTTTTGGTTCTCTCTATCATTGACATCAGATGTTTTCATATCCAAAGAGGAAGAAGCTTCTTCGCCTTCTAACTTCTTCTTTGTATTCTTAAGAATTTTAAGAGGCTTTCCAAGTCCCTCTACCTTTGTTTCACCTTTAGTCTTCTGCCGGTTTGTTTCTTATCTTTATCAGCCACAGGTTTCTTCTCTTTTTCTGCATTCTTTTGATCTTGCAGATGCTGTATCCAGCAGGCTCCAAGTTCCCATCTCATGAAGACGTTTTCGTCAGTCTCCTCTTCCTCAAGCCTAGCTAGACTGTCCTTTAACAATTTCTCTACAAAAGCTTGGCCTGCAGTAAGCTCCTCATGCTTTGAGCTCAAAGAGTGATTAGCTGTTCTTTTCTGTTCTGATGACTCCAGAAGTTGTCGATCCATCTGCAGATGAGCATGCAACTTGCTGCAAAGGCGAGTGGAAGAAAGAAAAGGTTAAAGATCCAAAATACCAGTAGCTGCATAAACATACAATTTATTCCCACCTTATGTACAGGTACCAAACTGATAATGTCCAACTTGCTGAAGGGATGCAGAATCCATATCAAAGTCTCTTGGTGACAACTCAATACCCACCTAAAGAAAAAAAATTAACTGCATAATTTCCAGTTACACGTTCAAAATGTTTATGAAGCAAGCATCCATTACCTTATGACAAACTCCCCTTAGGATAGCATATTTCCTAACATCGCAGTAGTTCATGATAGTAAGTTGCCAGTCATATCTCTTCTTCAAGAAAACCTCCAGCCATCTCCACACAGTAGCATGTACTTTTGGAGCAAGGTTGGAGATTCCAGTACCAGGTACCCCAAGAAGCAAATTCAGCAGAAGCTATCAATGTTGCCAGATCTCTAGTATCAGGAACAGCAGCAATTACAGCTCGAAGGATGTGCTTGAAAGCTCTTACTATCATTTCATGAATACAAAGAGACTGCACATGGGACAGTTTCTCTGACAGCTTAACCTGAATTAGAAAGAATGATGCATGATTTAGAATCAAACAATGCTAGAGATCATTTAGTAGGGGAAATAAACAATCAAGTCTAAACAGAAAACTAAATTAAAAATATAGGTTTCTCTGCTTTGAACCAACCAAAGACATCATGGTGCATTCAGGGATTGCAATGTTGTGCCATGTCAACCCTGTTAAGTGAGCAACTCTTTGGGGGCAAGTTGGTAAGATGTTGGACTAGGACAGAGGTGGTGATAGGTAAAATTCTAGACGAGTGCCAATAAAGGAAGAAATTCCTCCCTCTAAAACGTGGGAATAATGGTTCACATCTTTGAACCAACAGAGACATCACATCAAGGACAATTCACGAATCACAATGTTGTGCCATATCAACCCTGTTAAGTGAGCCACTTGTGAGGCAGGGGTGTGCTAACGATGGACTACAACAGGTGGCCAACACTCAAGAAGTGCCAATAAAGAATTTATTCATTTGGAGTTAGAGTCACCACCTTTACACTAGAGGAGGAACAGTAAATTTTCTTCCCTGTGTTGCACTTTGTTCTGCAGTTCATAACATCAAATTCCT
Source organism: Asparagus setaceus (assembly GCA_012295165.1). Classification (NCBI taxonomy): domain Eukaryota; kingdom Viridiplantae; phylum Streptophyta; class Magnoliopsida; order Asparagales; family Asparagaceae; genus Asparagus; species Asparagus setaceus. Next base: position 2,379,276 of record CM022703.1, read on the forward strand.
TGCAAACTGTGGATCTCTTGCAATACACATCTTCTCACCACTTCCTTTCATTATATTTATCCTTTGTTCCCTTTTGTAGAGGCATTTCTTTTGAGCAGTGAGGCGGCTTCCATTTATCTTGAAGTAACTCCAAATCACCAGAGAAAGAATATTCTAGCTTTAATTTTTAAATGATTATTTCCATATATTCTTTATGCTTTCCATGTCAAAAAAGATCCATGAAATCGAGTTTATCTGGTTTGTTAGTTACAATTTGTGCGATTAAATGAAAATTATTTTTTTCCTCTAAAGTTACAGTGAACTTTATCACATCTTCAACTTGATTTTTTAACTGAAATGCCTACACATGTGCATCAGAAGTACCAAAATAACTAGTTGTTCGTTAACACTAGTGAAAAAGAAAAGCGATGTACATAAATGATAAAATAGAAAGCATTAAAATGTATGGCACCAGAATGATTACCATGAATATCTACTAATAAAAGCGGTCCAAATTATCAACAACATACAGACATGACACAATGTTAGGAACTTACAACTTCGCCCAAGAGAGCGCATTAAGTAGGCCTCTGGTATGCATGAAGTCAGTTAAGGTACGACCATCAACTGGTGAAAGTTCCAATGAACCAAAATCTGCAACCTAAGGCACAAATCATGTGATTTAAATCATAATCATTCTCAAAGAGGAGTATGCATATATATGTGTCTTACCAACTTTGGAGAGAAACTTCTTCATAATATTTCAGAGCCATCTCAGTGAGTTCCTGTGGAGACTGTTCAAAAAGAGATCAATACCTTCTCCAGACAGTAAAATGTCACACCGTAAAAATTTATGCAGTCTTGATGCAATTTAGGGGCATATTATATGTCATGTATACTGAATGGCTTGAATAAGGAAAGTCATGTTGAATTATGCATATTTCAATACTAAAATGCAATTAAAATTCTAAAACTCAGAATAAGGAACATGTTGTCTATCAACATAATGGAAAAAACATGAAGTAACTAAACAGAGTTTTAGCAGATACTCAAAAGATAGCCATTTAATTTGACATCAAATTACAGAAAGGTAAGGAATATGTATATTTGAGACTTTCAGGAACTCCACAAGCACAATCAAGTTAACGGTCAGACACTTATATTGGAGAACTAGTTTGCATGAAGAAAAAAGGCACCTTATTCCCATTAGCTGCAGCTACTTAACTCAGATAATCTGTAAGCAATCAAACTCCAAATCAGAAAACAAGATGCTTAGACAATCTTATTATTTTTAATCAGGTTCACAAGTAGAAAAAACTCTTTACTGTAACATAACATCTGTGCACACAATTTTATAAAGTGAACTAGGAGTATATTTGCATCAGCAGATTTCATCAGTTCATCAACAGAAGCACAAGAAAAGACTTTGTTTGAAAAATTCATGATGATGTTTTAGGTAAGATATTTCATTATATTTGAAAAATAAAAAGTCAACAATTCCTGCGTCTCCCACTACATACCTTCAGATGAAGTCCTGTTTCAGATTCTTTTAGCCTTGTAAATGCTGGATCAGATAATAAATCTTTTACCAAATGTTGGTTTTTGTCAGGTGCTACGATTTCTCCTTTACATTCAGTAGACAAGGGCTGAGCCTTTTGGTTCTCTCTATCATTGACATCAGATGTTTTCATATCCAAAGAGGAAGAAGCTTCTTCGCCTTCTAACTTCTTCTTTGTATTCTTAAGAATTTTAAGAGGCTTTCCAAGTCCCTCTACCTTTGTTTCACCTTTAGTCTTCTCGCCGGTTTGTTTCTTATCTTTATCAGCCACAGGTTTCTTCTCTTTTTCTGCATTCTTTTGATCTTGCAGATGCTGTATCCAGCAGGCTCCAAGTTCCCATCTCATGAAGACGTTTTCGTCAGTCTCCTCTTCCTCAAGCCTAGCTAGACTGTCCTTTAACAATTTCTCTACAAAAGCTTGGCCTGCAGTAAGCTCCTCATGCTTTGAGCTCAAAGAGTGATTAGCTGTTCTTTTCTGTTCTGATGTAGGTTTCTTGTGAAGATACATCCTCAAACTGAAAGTAGTCAGTAACTACATTAGAAGCAATTATACAGATAGATGAGAGCGAAAGATGTCGTGCATCCTAGGCTACCTGTTAATGTTTAAAGCATTAGCTCCCCATCAGGTTGGTCCTCAATATCAATGGCTTGCAAAGGGTCCAATTTTCTTCTGTCAAAGTTGTTGACTTTCACGATTGCAATATAACCACAATACCTCACATTCATGACACCCAAGGTGGTGAAATCCTGTATTAATAACAATGAATACAATTCCTCAAAAAAAAATGAAGAAAAGAAAGGAAACAATGAATACAAGAAGAAGAAAAACACTTGGTATCACAGTTTATTAAAAGAAAATAATCAATGAATACAGTTATACAGAGTTAAGAGTTTATCTCACATGAGCTGCTGTATTTTCATCAGCAGTGATTCCTTTCAGTAAGTTTCTCTCTGTAAGATGTTTGAGGTCCATTCCCGTTGTCCTATTCCCATCAATCTTTGTATCCAACTTACAGCTTGCATCTGAAGTATCTCTGGTGACAGTAATGCTGAAATCCCCTACTGTCTCGAAGTGCAAAATTTCATCTTTCTCAATTGAAGGAGCAATACATTTTTCCATAACATATTGTATGGAAGCAATGGCTCTGAAAATTGCAACATCTACAAAAAGGCTATGGAGCAGAAAAGCTCTCCTATCTCGTATCTGCCTCTCCTCTGCAGTTTTGCACGGCATGGAAGTGAGAAGTAGAAACTCATTAGCCCAAGGTATCATGTCACTTCTACCATCCCTTCCCCAACCACCGCCATTTCCTCCCCATGTTTCATCTTCTGCTGGAAGGCTAGGAAATGTTGATGGCAGCTGAGCAGCCAATGGAGGAACAAGCCAAGTGTTGGCACGATATCCATAAGGTAGAAAGCATTAAAATGTATGGCACCAGAATGATTACCATGAATATCTACTAATAAAACGGTCCAAATTATCAACAACATACAGACATGACACAATGTTAGGAACTTACAACTTAAGCCCAGAGAGCATTCAGTAGGCCTCTGGTATGCATGAAGTCAGTTAAGGTACGACCATCAACTGGTGAAAGTTCCAATGAACCAAAATCTGCAACCTAAGGCACAAATCATGTGATTTAAATCATAATCATTCTCAAAGAGGAGTATGCATATATATCTGTGTCTTACCAACTTTGGAAGAGCAACTTCTTCATAATATTTCAGAGCCATCTCAGTGAGTTCCTGTGGAGACTGTTCAAAAAGAGATCAATACCTTCTCCAGACAGTAAAATGTCACACCGTAAAATTTATGCAGTCTTGATGCAATTTAGGGCATATTATATGTCATGTATACTGAATGGCTTGAATAGGAAAGTCATGTTGAATTATGCATATTTCAATACTGAAATGCAATTAAAATTCTAAAACTCAGAATAAGGAACATGTTGTCTATCAACATAATGGAAAAACATGAAGTAACTAAACAGAGTTTTAGCAGATACTCCAAAAGATAGCCATTTAATTTGACATCAAATTACAGAAAGGTAAGGAATATGTATATTTGAGACTTTCAGGAACTCCACAAGCACAATCAAGTTAACGGTCAGACACTTATATTGGAGAACTAGTTTGCATGAAGAAAAAAGGCACCTTATTCCCATTAGCTGCAGCTACTTAACTCAGATAATCTGTAAGCAATCAAACTCCAAATCAGAAAACAAGATGCTTAGACAATCTTATTATTTTTAATCAGGTTCACAAGTAGAAAAAAACTCTTTACTGTAACATAACATCTGTGCACACAATTTTATAAAGTGAACTAGGAGTATATTTGCATCAGCAGATTTCATCAGTTCATCAACAGAAGCACAAGAAAAGACTTTGTTTGAAAAATTCATGATGATGTTTTAGGTAAGATATTTCATTATATTTGAAAAATAAAAGTCAACAATTCCTCTTCTCCCACTACATACCTTCAGATGAAGTCCTGTTTCAGATTCTTTTAGCCTTGTAAATGCTGGATCAGATAATAAATCTTTTACAAATGTTGGTTTTGTCAGGTGCTACGATTTCTCCTTTACATTCAGTAGACAAGGGCTGAGCCTTTGGTTCTCTCTATCATTGACATCTGATGTTTTCATATCCAAAGAGGAAGAAGCTTCTTAGCCTTCTTCTTCTTTGTATTCTTAAGAATTTTAAGAGGCTTTCCAAGTCCCTCTACCTTTGTTTCACCTTTAGTCTTCTCGCGGTTTGTTTCTTATCTTTATCAGCCACAGGTTTCTTCTCTTTTTCTGCATTCTTTTGATCTTGCAGATGCTGTATCCAGCAGGCTCCAAGTTCCCATCTCATGAAGACGCGTCAGTCTCCTCTTCCTCAAGCCTAGCTAGACTGTCCTTTAACAATTTCTCTACAAAAGCTTGGCCTGCAGTAAGCTCCTCATGCTTTGAGCTCAAAGAGTGATTAGCTGTTCTTTTCTGTTCTGATGTAGGTTTCTTGTGAAGATACATCCTCAAACTGAAAGTAGTCAGTAACTACATTAGAAGCAATTATACAGATAGATGAGAACGAAAGATGTACGTGCATCCTAGGCTACCTGTTAATGTTTAAAGCATTAGCTCCCCCATCAGGTTGGTCCTCAATATCAATGGCTTGCAAAGGGTCCAATTTTCTTCTGTCAAAGTTGTTGACTTTCACGATTGCAATATAACCACAATACCTCACATTCATGACACCCAAGGTGGTGAAATCCTGTATTAATAACAATGAATACAATTCCTCAAAAAAAAATGAAGAAAAGAAAGGAAACAATGAATACAAGAAGAAGAAAAACACTTGGTATCACAGTTTATTAAAAGAAAATAATCAATGAATACAGTTATACAGAGTTAAGAGTTTATCTCACATGAGCTGCTGTATTTTCATCAGCAGTGATTCCTTTCAGTAAGTTTCTCTCTGTAAGATGTTTGAGGTCCATTCCCGTTGTCCTATTCCCATCAATCTTTGTATCCAACTTACAGCTTGCATCTGAAGTATCTCTGGTGACAGTAATGCTGAAATCCCCTACTGTCTCGAAGTGCAAAATTTCATCTTTCTCAATTGAAGGAGCAATACATTTTTCCATAACATATTGTATGGAAGCAATGGCTCTGAAAATTGCAACATCTACAAAAAGGCTATGGAGCAGAAAAGCTCTCCTATCTCGTATCTGCCTCTCCTCTGCAGTTTTGCACGGCATGGAAGTGAGAAGTAGAAACTCATTAGCCCAAGGTATCATGTCACTTCTACCATCCCTTCCCCAACCACCGCCATTTCCTCCCCATGTTTCATCTTCTGCTGGAAGGCTAGGAAATGTTGATGGCAGCTGAGCAGCCAATGGAGGAACAAGCCAAGTGTTGGCACGATATCCATAAGGTAGATTACCAAACTGTAAAAGTACAAGCAAATGTCTAATAATTAGTAATGGAACAAGGAGAAAAAAAAATAATGGGAGGTTTTAATGTGTAATGCATAGTTGCGCGATTCCCTGGACCCCCCTCGAACTGTCGAACAGTTCATGCGAACCGATTCCCGGTACATTTACGAACCGATTCCCTCCGATACACGAATTGGTTCCCCAAAATTAGCGTACCGCTTACTAAGTATGAGGGAACCAAAGTTGATTTACAAGTCTGTTTTCATGCACATGCGCTTGGAATTTTTTATATGTTTGATTATATTATTGAAAGTATTCTTTTAGGAAGTGGAAGTTATCCAAAGTTAATAACTAAATCTAGATCACTATTTCTTTAACTGATGTTGCTAAGAAGATTTTGTCTGGCCTATTAGTAACTCTTCAGCTGAGAGAAATAGGAATGTACTTATTCCTACATACATAGTGCGAAAAGGAATAGATTGAACAGTGGAAGGGCAGATAAGTTAGTATTCATCCATTCAAACATTCGCCTCCTATCGATTTTGTGAGAATTACAAAGTTGGTCCATATAAAGAATGGGATATGGATCCCAATAATAATAACTTGAAGGACTCTTCAAGTAAGTTGGAGGAGCTTAGATGAAATTGTTTAGACTCGGAATTAGTAGAAAATGCACTTGATGTTAAGGGGAAGAAAGTTGCAAAATAGAAAAAAAAGTTATTAAGAGGTCATCTAATATTTAATATTTTAAGTTTTATGTATTGAAACTATAAAAATAAAATATTGAAGTATTTTATATGAAAAATATTGAAATGCATAATTAGTTTTCTAGTTTCTAATTTTCTACTATACACTTTGAAAAATGATAAGCGTACCCAAAAAAATTACATCGTATCCTTTATCGAACTTGCGTATCGAAGCAAGCTACCCCTTGTCAAATCCAAAATTTCAAAGTCTTGAATTACGTACTCGAATTCGTACTACGACCCGCTACGTACTGCGAACCATGTAACTATGGTGTAATGTGTATTTGAATGCTAATATGTGTCACATGGAGATGTCCTTTTACATACTTCTATTATTATAATATAAACTTTATGGGAGGTTTTAATTTGTAATTTGTAATTGAATGCTAACATGTGTTGTATAGTGATATCTTTTACATACTTCTACTATTATAATAAAACAAACTCTATGGGAGGTTTAAATTTATAAATGAATTACAATATGATTGACTCACAATGTCATGTCTTGTTCTTAAAAGGTTTTTCAAACTTTTTGCGTATACTATATGAATCTTATTCTTACATTCAGTTATATTAAGAGATTGTAAGAGGACTATAATTCTAAAAGTTTCTTGCATGTGCATCATATATACTGAGATCTAGTTACTTTGGTAAAAAGTTGAGTATCCAAAAAGAATTCAAGACTATTTTAAAGGGAACCAACCTTATTCCGTTCTAAGAACGCTTTCATGAGTTCCTCATAAGCCTGCGAGAAAAAAATGCATCAAAACAATCAAATCAAACCAAAACAAAGAAATCAAAGTGCATCTAAGTCAACCAAAAGCAAATCCAATTTATGAACTGACGGCATCAAAAGCTCTGTTGAGCTGTCTCAACAGATCAACAAGGTCGTGGCACAGAATCCGCAGCTTTCCCACACTGTAGAATCCCTTTGCGCACGCCTCCACTATTATCAGCTTCCCATTGCAAACTTTCACCTTCAATTATAAAATTTACTAATAATAAGTAACAAACCCCAAAATTTAAAGGGGAAAAAAATGAAAAGATTAAAAAGAAAAAAAAGGTCTTTTATTTTTAATTCATTTTCTTACCATGGTTTATTTTAAATTCCCCTACTTCCAAGAATCATTCATACACCCAAAACACCCAACTTGATTACTTTATAAACCCAGATTTCATATTTGATCCCTTCATTATAACACTTTAACTAATACTATAGCACACTAACAAATATTAAAAACTTTTAACTAATATTAAAGTAGTATAGAAATATTATAGCTGTTCAGAATAAATAAGCTTGAGTGTTTTGGATGTATGGACGGTTCTGGCAGCGTGTGGGTTAAAAAAATAAATCAGTGTCAAATAATGGATTTAAAATAAATAAATAAAAAACAGGAAAGGAAAGGGAAAATCTTTACCTCGAGGAAGAAGAGGTGATCCTCTGATCGCCGCTCATCCTGCCGAATCTTCGCAGCTCGCCTTATAACTACAATGCCCAACAAAAATCGTCAAAACAAAAGATTGTTGTGTTGTGGGGCTAAATGAAAATAGAGGAAAATACAAGGGCTTACATTGAATTGGGGGAGTGAGATTTGCGAGGGAGAAGAACTCATAGAAGGCGCCGAGCCTAGGGCACGCCCCGCTCATCTCCGCCTCCAACTCCGACGGGATCTCCTTCGACGGCGATTGCGTAGCCGCCGCCGGCGGGTTCTTGTGGGCCCCACCGCCGGACTTCTGACCGGACTTCGGTGTGGGGGCTGCGGGCGCATCTTTGGGAGGCGGCGGGGAGGAGGAGGCGGCGGAGCCGGGCCGAAGGCGGAAGCGCAGGCGACGATGTCGAGGAGGCGGCGCACGTGAGAGATCGCCTGAGCCTCGTCGTAGTCCTCTGCGATCACGAGATCGAAAAGAAATGAGCTTTATTTATTTATTTATTTATTTATTTATTTCTTTTATTATGGCGGGCTTTATAGATTATTATTCAGAATGATCCTTGCTTTTGATCAAATTTGCAAGAACTTCGTCGTGTTCATTTATTTACCTTCGACCATGGTTAGAACGCAGGGTTTTAGAGCGGCCACGTCTACCGTATCCTTCAATCTCGGCCCTCTAACCTGAAATGCATAATCTCAGAAAACTCTAAATAGTATGATAAATTGCACGTAATGAAGTTTCTCTCTTATTAAGGACTTTTAGTAAATAAATACATATATGCATCTAACAAATTCGACGTGCTTACATGTGCGTTACGAATAATATATACTTCTGTACTCGTGCTTCCATGAAGTAAAGTGGCTAGCAACCTCGTGGTGTAAATAATATATATTTCCAATCTAACTTGTAACAAAATTTTGTAATTGATTAGTTCTATCATTGTTCTTGTCAGATGAAAAATCTTCATTTGAATGGTAAATTTAAATTTTACTCATAATATTATTAGTTTCAGTCGCGTTTATAATACGTCTACCAACGTTTTAATGATATATTTTTATTTATTATTGAATAAATACTCGAAAATTGTATCCACAATCGTTGAGTAGATGAAATTTCATTGCCAAACTCTTTGTACATGACATAACAATATAACATCATGAAAAAAACATTTTTCGACCGCTGTTTTGTTAAGAAGTGGTCCTTTAATATAAAGGAGAAGAAATTATAATTTTTTTTCCTAATATCCTATTTATTCCCCTAAAACCAACGAAACATACCGATCACACCTAACTTATGCCGACCACATTTTGCACTATATTCGTTTCTCGTTGCTTTTTTTCTTGGAAAAGCCATGGCTGCCGGTACAATGTAGGGACTTTTTGTCCTACTCCTTAAGTTTATGTGTCACTTAATTTCACCTCACAAATATGTAAGAGCCACCCAACTAGAGATAATTTCTAACTCCTTTTGTCTTTTTATATGAAAATAGGCATTAGCCTGTAGCGTAAGCAAAATACCAACTCTAGACTTCTAATTCACGTAATTCCGCATTGATTTTCACGAGTATAAATTTTATCAGGACATCCGCATAAAGAGCACTTCTATGAGAGATTATGTTAAGATTTCTATTCTTTTTTATTACCTCATGTGACAAAGAATAGTTCGTGATGGCGCAAGTGACGGTGTTCACACACAGCAGCCTCCTCACATCGATGATTCTGTCCGTCGAAATACCCTGCCAAAATCCATAAAAAGGAAAATACATAAAACTTTGTATTCATATAATTTTCCATCGTTATTAATTATTAATTGTGCTCCAAATGATGTATGGAACAGTTTAAGGAAAAAAATTCCTTTTCTAATTAAGTACTCGATTGAGCTCATTGTTAAATTAAATAAACTTAAAGCAAGTCCACAAGAAAACATGTTCCCTGTAAAAATGGATGCACAGCTAACTTACCTACGATGAACCTTCTCATACAATCTCTATGTTCCGTAACACCCACCATTGTTTTATTTTATTTATCAATATGCGTCTTTAGAAAATATTTTATATTTATATTTGTTATTTTTCCCCCCCCAAAAAAAAAAAAACAGAGAACAATGGAATTAATTGAGCTGAATCCATACCTTTAGAACAACATGAGACTCATCTGGTAAGTTCACAGTGATATCCATGGCCACAGGTAATACTATATAAAATCAAAACAAAATGAAAATTAATTTGAATTGTAATAAAATTATGAAATTGTTATTTTGCAATTAGGAAACAATATTAAGCTACCAACGGCGACATCACCGAGCAAAACTAAGCCCTAAGACCGAAAGAATCGACCGAGAAATGGCTAAAATGAAAAGCGACGCAGGCTTAACACCTTCTACCAAATGGTGCCAGTGGTTTACCAGAGCCACTCGACTATTTGGTCCAGGTGCTCGCTAAGGGTGCCGAGGTGGTTTCTACCACATGGCCGAGCCACCTACTAACCTCGGAGAGGGGAGCCGCTAAGCGAGCCACTTGGTCACAAGACATCCCCCTTTTGTATAAATAGGGTCTTGAAGGTGAAAAAGGTCTTGGATTTGGGGATTTCAAGGCTTCCTGAGGCTTGGATTTTGGTGATTTGGAAGAGCTCTGACTTGAAGAATTCTTTCGAGATCACGAGTAATCGGCAAGACTGCCCGAAAGCACCGGCGAGCTCAAGTCCACCGACGATCTATAAGCAACCGATTTGGGTCGAA
>CM022703.1:2389744-2479744 GCA_012295165.1 Asparagus setaceus
TTGATTTTATTAGGATCAACAAAAAGAAAACAATTATGGTTTTTCTTTAATCTAGAATAGAGCATTAAATATGCCATTACTCTTATCTGCCTAGTCCTCGACTATCCAAAGCTCAAATCACATGGGGGTGGTAGTTCATCTTTTGAGCTATGCTCATCTTTGACCATCTAGTGATTGATCCTTGATCACCTCCGGCCCTCCTTATATTTGTCTGTCGAGGCAAACCCTCAACAACAAGTTCATCCTTCATCACTAAGAATCCCTGCAAGCGACCTAGTTCGATCTCGTTAAGATAATTCAAAGAAAGATGCAATTTTCCCTATATAGTCCACGGAGCTGACGTCTAGTCTTTACCGGCATAGCTTTCCAGAATCTATAGTGTAACTAAAAGACATTGCATCATTTTTTATTTGTTGTTTTCCTCCAAAGAGATCAATAAAAGAGAACAACTGTTCTATTGTCTCGAATCCTTTTGTGAATCTTTTTGACCAAAAATAGTGTCAATATGCCTTGGTCTATTTTCGAGCGAGTTTTAATCTGATTCTCACTCCGCTTATACCCGGGGCTTCGTGACTTCGCGTCCTTAGATCCTTTTAGGACCATTTCGTCATGTTGAACCCTTTGGTCACTTTGGAATGATTGTTATAATCTCCGCGGGCCTCCTTGTGGTGTTACACTTGATTGACGGTTCGATATTTTTACTCGTCTACAATTTGTAAAGCCAAATAATATATTAACTATAAAAGGAAAATGACTTTAAAAATTTTTCATGCAAAATGTGTTGTTGCAAAGGAAAAATATTAATATATACTATTAAATAATGCAAATAATAATTACTTTTCAAAATTTATCATATGACAGTAACTCAAGAGGGAAAAATATGTTCATTTAAGCTCAAAGAAACGAACTAGACATCCATGGAAATGAGACCTAACTCTTGCCTAAAATGATAAAATCTCTCTTCAGGTAGACATTCAGTAAAGATGTTAGCCAGTTGTTGATTGGTGATCACAAACTCAATGCAAATGTCTTATTTCTCTATATTAACACGAGAAATGATGTCGGGCATCTATATGCTTTGTGCGTGAGTAGTATAAGGGATTATCAGTCAATGCAATTGTACTTTGCTATCACACTTGAGAGGTACTTTGGTAGACTTAAGCTCAAAGTCTTCTTGGGTTTGCATCATCCACTTGTGTACAACAACTTTCTAACGCAATGTTATTATCAAAATAATAAATAAGAAAATACATATTATTGCAACATCCAACCAATAACGTAAATATTTTCTCGATGTAACAAAAGAAGGTGAAAACCAATAAAATCCCTTTTAAAAAATTAATTAAGAAAGAAGGGTAAATTCCACAAAACTATGATAAAGTTTAAACTGTTTTGCACAAAACTATCATAATTTTTATTAAAAATAATGGACAACTATCATAATTTTTTTTATTAAAAGATATTATTTTCTTATTAGAAAAAGACATATATGTTGGATGTTTTCCCTAGCATGAGTCTTATAAATTTTGTGACTGAAAAATATAAATAAAGATAGTTTACATATTTTATTCAAAATATTAATGTTGTTAGCAATATTTCAAATATTTTAATAATATTGCCCAACAACATCCCTCTTGGCAGTATGGAAAGGCAAGTTGGTTCAAGTGGTGAAGTTAGAAAGGATATAAATGAGTTAATTACATAAATTAATTCAAAAATTATAAAATTACACGTTATTGTGTTTAATTTTTGGGTAGCCTTCTTAGAAATTCACAGGTCCATGCTTGGTGAGGGCTTTTGTCATGCTCTGAGACCTAAATGGCACGTGACTAGGTCTGCAACACACCACCTGGAAAACAATGACATCCAAATAAAATACTTAAGCCTCTTAACTGTATTTTTAAATAAACTTTTTTTAAAAATATTCTCTAAAGTTCATTATATTGAAGAATTTGTAAGAAAAGGATTTAGAATAGTACTTTATTTCCAAAACCACAATCAAATCAATAGATACCTGTGAAACCATTGTTCTCAACTCAACCAACTCTCTCAGGAATACACCAACCTCTGAAAAAGATAAGAAAAAGAATAAAAATAATAAAAATAATAAAAAATTCATCGAGTGGATAATAGCAAGTACCACTAAAGGATATGATCCAAAGGCGGATAGTGAAAAATATGATTCACTATACAAATAAAATCAAATGAAAGAAACATTAAATAGGATATGTTCATAAATGACCCAAAAATGAGGCAATACCAAAGCTGAATAGGGATCTGGAAAGATAAAGTATGACTTAGCGATATGAAATCAATATAAACTCTCAATTTATGCGAATATTCGCTCAATGTATTTCTCAAGAGTAATTTCAAACTTATAACTCAAAGCTCAAAATTGTTGATTTATATATTCTCAAGATTATATTTTGATGATAACAATATATGTTCTATATATATATATGTTTTTGTGTGGTATAACTTTTGATGCAGATATCATATATATCAAATTTGGACTCAAGGCATTATGGAGTATTGAAGATGAAAAGCAAGATGAAATACAAAGAACAATGTAATTTTCTCTTCTTTACTTAGAATATATTGTACAAGCCTTGATCACACACACACATGCATATTTAGAACACACTAACACATGCTTAGTGTGTTGGTTAATTATAGAAATCCCTATATTAACCATTAGATTTTTAAAGTTTAAAACAATTCATTTATAAACTTTTTAAGTCAGGTAGTTCGACCAATTCAAACTATAGTTAGACTAATTACTTAACTTAATGAATATATAAGTTTACGTAAGTTCTGATTAGTCGAATCTTGTTAATAGTCGACTAATGAAAACAATTTTCGAAATCAGTAAGTTCTGATTAGTCGACTCTTGTGCATATATAGTCGACTACCCGATTAAAACATACACCCGGACTTCGTCATTACAGTTAGTCGACTAATAAAAAATAGTATTAGACTACTAATGCTTGAATTGCATTTACGTAATCGTGTAAACGATTAGTCGACTAATCTTATATAGTAGTGGACTATAATACGATTTATATTTGTTGAATTTGAATCTTTAAGCGTTTTTAACAGTTTTCTTTGTTTTGAATGGGTGTCTTTCAAGACATATAAATAGTAAAAGCTGTAGAAAAAGAACCAGAAATTCTCATATACATCAACTTGGATTTTTGAAAAGAAAAGGGTGTGTTCAAAGATTCAAAAAGCAAAAGCGTTCTTGACATTCAAAAGAAAAATATTTTTGAGATTAAAGAAATTCCTAAGCCACTACATATCATCTACATCAAGGCTTATAGGATCTTGTGCGTTGTTGTTTTCAAAGGAGATTCTCGGTGTGAGAATTGTGAATCTCGAGTTTGAGATTGTTGCAATTTGCATGGTCTTGCAAATTGGTGGGGTTTGATTCTTTGATTTTGTAAGGGTATTTCAAAATCAAAGTGGAAACTCTCAAGCGGGATTTGCTTGGGTTTGGATGTACAGGGAGGTGGAACCGTATAAATATCTGTGTTCGCGATTGAATTTTACGTATTTGTGCTATCTTTTGCAATTTATAATCTATCTTGCATAAAATTTTATAAAACACTATTCACCCCCTCTAGTGTTTCATTGAGTTAGATCAACGATCCTACAAAAATATCTCTATTTCACAAATTATAGGATATAAATCAATACAATATAACAACATATCTCATCTCATGCTTGTCAAACAAGCATACACAAAACATATTTCAATTCCTAGCATGCTTTAGATAATCACATATTATTTGAGATTAAACAACAATTAGGCCAACTTAAAAGGTGGATGACAAAATCTCAACGTGGCAATCCAAACGGAATTTTGGTAAACTTATAAAAAATGATCAAAATAAATCTCACACCTTTAAAAACTAAATTATTATTTATTCTCTCCATTTAAAAAACCCAATGTTTTGATTCAATTTATTTTAAGGTGATTACACATGATGTTGTCTAATCTTAACTTTTCTATATTGCACGACTAACTATTGAGTGAGAAATTCAAACACAAAAGCATGGAGGTTGTAAATCCCCACACTCACATTCTTTATACTATTAGTCAATACATAGCGAGAAATATAAAAAATTCTAAGAGTTCAGAAAACCAGATTTTAACTATCTGATGATGTTATATCCTGTTAACATATATTATCCACAAACCTGTAGGCAATAAGTTTGAACCTCTTGCGCTCACCACCATCTCAGGTAAAAGCATACCACATCGATCGAGACAAACGTTCAATATTAAAACTCCTAATTCCTACAGGTTGCATGTGTAATTCAAAAGAATATAGGTATAATCATCCATAGTTGAACCATTATCACAAGAATCATCATAATGTTCGTGCTAAAGGATCTATCTTAAGAATTGTATTGCATTAAATTTTTGGTTCAACCGGATAAATACAAAAGTAAAAAAGTTAAAATTATCAAATAAATATTTGAATACTTTTAAAACTCGCTAACAAAAGTGTTTGTAAAGTTTCAACATCGAAATAAGTCATATGTGGAAGTTACGGAGTCAAACGATTCATAAAACACAAAAAGCGTCTGAATTTTTGCCCCAAACGTCTAATTTTTAAACAACAAAGAACTAGTTTTTCAAAAAAAAAATCAATACAGAAGTGGCTGAATTTCCAACCAGACATCTGATCTTTAAACCAGATGACTGATTTTCCAAACCAGATGTCTGAACTCTGGGTTTTGACAGACGTCAATAAATTTTAACTTAGGGTTTCATGTATCTTTCATCCACTATTCTTAGGAATATTTTCTTATACATTATCATCATGAACTCAAAAATCTATTGCACATAAGAAAATATATCAAGGATCATAGTCTTGCAAAAGTAAGATTTTTACGATCTAGGAAATAACGTATTGAAGCAGTAAAACTCACTATTTTCATGGCAAACAATCGATGAAACATATCATCCGCACAAAATAACATATAAAATATGGTTTACTGATTTTTCACAGATTTTTAAAGTTATAGGTTTAGATTCTCCTACGTGCATGTTCTAAACATTGAAAATTGAAATGAACAAGATCATATATCAAAAGGGGAAACCGAGATTTTCATAAAGGATCAAAAATATAAAAGGAATTAATGGACAACAAGTTGGTACTTGCTTGTAATTATTTCTACCAAAATAGAGATCTCAAAGCCGACAAACGGAGTGCAAAAGTTCTTCTCTTCCTCCTCCTAGCTAGATCGGCCCCTATAAATGTCAAAGATCTAAAAATTCTAATCCCTAGGGTTATCTAGACTTTTATAAGGTTTTTTAGCTTAATGGGTTGACTAACAGTTTGACCATTTTTAACTTAAAACCTATTTAGGGTTTTTAGGCATAAAACCTTGTAAAACCTCTATTTTGCTAACTAAAACTCAGAGATACTTTAAAACTAATAGATAAAAGATATCTATCTAAACTCTCTTCATCAAGAAAATTGAGTTCGAAACTACTTGAGTCTCCATAATCTGAGGTGTTACAGTTCACCCTAAAATTTTCCCACCAGTGAAAAATGGTTGTTTTGGTAAAGGAGGACAAAATAGAATATCTTAATATAGCCGAGTGAATTATAATACCATATTGATAAAGAAGGTAAAAAACATATCAATCGATAATTTAGCTCTTACAAAATTTGGAAATAGGAAGCATCAGAAGTAATGTGTTTTCATTTATTTCAAATTTTTGGAAATAGTGAAAATGACACTTCCTAACTCTTCATTTAATTTTTGTTGGGATAATAATTAGAAAATTATTAAAAAGAGAAAGTGATCATTAAAGATTCTATTTATAAATGAAGAATATTCATGTCATAAAAACTAATTTTATTCCTAAATTTCTACCGATTTTAGCTACTTTGTGACTTGAAGAGCACAAAGGGATTTGAGAATATCGAAATAATAGAATTAGATAAAAAGCAATTTCATCCCAGGTGAACAAATAAAAATTTATTTCTACAAAAGTTATAAAAGCACTTGGAAAACTTTTCATTGATAGAAACATATTTCCTATATTTCTTAGAAAATAGCTAAACAACCATTAAGTTGTTTCCGCTCTTGTCAATTTTCTTTGCTAAAATATTTTACTTTGATGGTCTTAAATTGAATCGGTAGTTCAATGTATTTTCGTATTATATTTTAATTTTTTCTAAGTTAAACTAATTAATTATTAATTCAATCTTTCAAAAAAATGTGAACATATAAACTTACAACAATTCGTGGATTGCAATTGTGAAAACACAAAAGTTGATAGTAAATTATTAGCAGATCTTTTAAAAGTGTATAATATGGATGATTTATATTTATTAATACATTTTTATTATATTAATTACTGATATACCCAATACAAGAATTAAAATATGAATTTTGTAAATTATTAAGAATAATTTATGACACCTTTAACATAAGCAGTCCAGCTTGGTTCTATTCATGACATCCAACCCACTTCGAGATTATTTTGCCCACTTATTATAACTAGTATATGCACCTATACAAGCTTTGATTTTCACTTTTTTACTTAAAATTTCTTATTAATATACATTTTATCATACTTCAGACAAAATAATAGACATTTGACTAACACTAAAGAAATATACATCAAAGACTTGATTCTCAAAATTCTCTTCCACTTCAAATACTCTTCTACATACTTTTATTTATATACAACAACTCATCTAGTAGTAAATAAATAACAAATATCATAAATCACTATAGAATATTTTCTCGACTTCTTTGAATGTCGTTAGATACGTCTTATCTACAAAGAGCTTAAAAATTAGAAAAGTTGATAAACGAGAAATAAATGATCAGCAAAACGTTATTATGTGATGCTAGTAACATTATAAAACTTTCTTTCTAATTGCGTTTTTACTTTCTAAAATCTTAGAATTCTGCATATTCTGTTATGACTTGTTTTACATATACGTCTAGTAATACATGGAATCAGATTGATTACCAAATCTTATGTTCATTTGATCTAATCAAGTATGTAATTTTATATATTGTTTTAGTTTTACGATTTATTCTTGTGAGCATATGTTATAGCGCATCTTATAAATTTTAGGTTGTATACAGAGAAAACATTATTATGTTTTGGAGTAAAAATATTGCGATTTGAACCGTTACTAAGTACAACCATTTCGTTTGACCATTATAGACGCTTGCAAACATGTTTGGCATTATATCGGGTATATTATTTTATTTAATTTTATTCTAAAAAGTTGGTCCTTATTATTTATTATCTAATAAAATTTTGTTTTAATAAGAGAAGGAGCGCTATAATAGCAAATCTTAGCTAGGTTGCATTATAAAATTTAATTATGAATGTGGCAAGAAGGTCCACCCTTGACTCATCTAAAGAAATAAAGGAATTAAATTTAACATTGATACAAGTCCACCTCTAGAAAGTTTATCTTGTTTGGTTTGAATTTTTTACTTGATACTTGTTTAGAGGGTTATTCTACAGATAATATGCAACATATTGTTGGTAGAAGAGCCATCCGAACTAATTTTTAATTAAACGAAATGAATTCATATTTTCTTGAAATCACAAAATACTATTGACTATTAGGTATTCTTTTCTAACCTATCTCTTTTATTGACAAGTTGATTTGTTGTTCTAACTAAACCCTTCTAGTTCTAGCTAAACCCTTCTAGTGAGTACAGTAATAATATTAGAATGAAACAAAGAGACCATAATAAATTTATTATAATATTAAAATAACTCTAAAAAGGAAACTAAAATACTAGACAAAAAAGGAAACTAATCAAAACACACAAAAGTTTATAAAGATACGCAAGTCTTTAACTTCCAAACATCAGCAATTCGTAGGTCTCACAATGTTTACAACAATATCAAGAAACAAGTCTAATCAAATAAGATAAATCTTCTAGACATGGAGATATATCAATATTACCTTTAAATTCTTTATCTCTTGACATGGATCATTAGTGAACCTTCTAGGATTGTTCGCAATAAACTTGATAATGCAACCTAATTAGGTGGTGCTGCTTTAACTCCCCTTTTCCTCATATTACAACAAAATTTTATTAGATAATAAAGAATAACAATCAACTCTCTAGAACAAAATTAAATAAAATAGTATAACTAATAGATAGTAATGTTTCAGATCGGAATAAGTTTGTTACTTAAGTACCCAACAATGCTTTTTCTGCATATACCACAAAATTTATAAAATGCATTATAATGTATGCTCATAAAGATAAATAGTAAAAATATATAAATTTACATACTTTAGTAGTACAAATAATCATAAGTGTCTATCAAAACTCTAATACTATTGCAAAGTTCTTCGTATTTTTCTTAGTCAATCTAGACCCTTAAATGAGAATTTAAAAAATCAAATATACATTATATAATATATTCATACATAAGTTAGATTTATAGAAATAAAGTTCTATATTTTTTATAGTATTAAAGTTCATTATTTAGCTTTTCCTTAGTTTCCTTACAAGAGCATATATTTTAGTAGTAATCTCATTTGGTTAATATATTCTCATATACTTTCTAGATAACCTAATAATACCTTGTTATGCGTAACCAAAGTTCTTAGTTTGATTTTTTCAAAAACATGAGACAAAGAGTAATTAGCCTGTCAAATGACAGACTAACTAAAAGTTAATGTCCGCATAATTTTGTAGGTCATGCGATAGGTTTTTGGTTGGGAGTTTAAGGAGGAGTTAAAACTCCTTAATCCTTCCATTAAACCATTGTCAAACAAGGCCTTAAGGAATAAAAATCAAATTACTTATTCGGCTCTGAGTTGAAATTACCATATAAAACTATTCAAGCATTTATCCCACGTTCACTCCCTTTCTCCAACCTTTTAAGCTCTCTGAATGTAGAACATGCACAAGACAGTTTTTCGGGCTTAGTAGTCGACTACTCTGAAGTAGTAGTCGACTACACTGCAGACGACAGAGAGATGATTTTCCGCTGGAACCTTAGTAGTCGACTACACTGAGTTAGTAGTCGACTAATCTGCAGTCGACAGAAAGGTGTTGCTCTATTTTTGGGCCTTAGTAGTCGACTACTCTGAAGTAGTAGTCGACTAATGCAGGCGGTCAGAATCTGGGTTTGGTTTTAAACCCGGTTCGTTTAGAGTTTATATATAACCCTAAACCTGATTAATTAGGGTAGTATTGAGCACGTTTTGAGCAGCCTTTGAGAGGGTATTGTGCATCTTTTGGGAGGAGATCTTGTGAGAGATTTGAGAGGTTTGTTTTTAGGGTTTCTTGGTGAGAACTTGTAATCCTAATTTGTATTCTCTCTTTTCTATTAGTAAAATCCCCCCTCCTTGCCCCGTGGACGTAGGCAACTTGCCGAACCACGTAAATCTCGTGTCTTTCTTGTTTTCTTTGTGTATTTGCTATTGTTTGTGTGGTGGTTTTCTCTCGGCTTGTCCGCCCCAACAATTGGTATCGGTACATTATTGATTGGAAGTGGTGTAGCTTCGGTTTGAGGTGGTGCTCGGTAATTTCGAGAGAAGCGGGTTTATTAATACAAGCGGAGAATGGCGTCTACCAAGAATCGGTCAAAGTGGGAAAATTCGAGATTGAAAAGTTTAATGGGAAGAATGATTTTTCCTATTGGAGGATCACGGATAGAAACTCGATTTCGCAAAAATTGCACAAGGCTGGTGGAAAGAAGAAGCACAAGGATATGATGAGGATTGGGAGGGCTGGATCACGGAAGCCAGGCCGTCGATTATCCTATGCCTTGAAAGGGATGTAGCTTTCTTGGTAGATGGAGAGGAAGCGGCTGTGTGTGGAAGAAGTTAGAAAGTACCTTCATGACGAAGAGTCTAACAGAACCGGATCTATTTAAAATCCAAATTGTATACTTGCAAGATGGAGGAGGGCTCATCAATCAGGGAATACATCAACAAGTTTGATAGGATCATATGGACTTGAAAGACATAGATGTGAAAGTTGTAGATGAGGATCGGCGCTTCTACTACTGTCTCTGCAGAAGTCTTATGAGAACCAGGTGCAAACACCGATGCTTGTAGGAGACAATTTGAAGATGGATGAGACTAGAACGGCGCTTCTAGCGGATGACCTTCGAAGATTGCAACGGTGACATGACATAAGTTAGATTTATAGAAATAAAGTTCTATATTTTTTATAGTATTAAAGTTCATTATTTAGCTTTTCCTTAGTTTCCTTACAAGAGCATATATTTTAGTAGTAATCTCATTTGGTTAATATATTCTCATATACTTTCTAGATAACCTAATAATACCTTGTTATGCGTAACCAAAAGTTCTTAGTTTGATTTTTTCAAAAACATGAGACAAAGAGTAATTAGCCTGTCAAATGACAGACTAACTAAAAGTTAATGTCCGCATAATTTTGTAGGTCATGCGATAGGTTTTTGGTTGGGAGTTTAAGGAGGAGTTAAAACTCCTTAATCCTTCCATTAAACCATTGTCAAACAAGGCCTTAAGGAATAAAAATCAAATTACTTATTCGGCTCTGAGTTGAAATTACCATATAAAACTATTCAAGCATTTATCCCACGTTCACTCCCTTTCTCCAACCTTTTAAGCTCTCTGATGTAGAACATGCACAAGAGCAGTTTTAGGGCTTAGTAGTCCTACAGTAGTAGTCGAAACGACGAGAGAGATGATTTTCATTGGAACCTTAGTAGTCGAAACTACTGAGTTAGTAGTCGACTAATCTGCAAATCGTGAAGGTGTTGCTCTATTTTTGGGCCTTAGTAGTCGACTACTCAAGTAGTAGTCGATAATTGGCGATTCGAATCTGGGTTTGGTTTTAAACCGGTTCGTTTAGAGTTTATATATAACCCTAAACTGATTAATTAGGGTAGTATTGAGCCGCGTTTGAGCGACTTTGAGAGGTATTGTGCATCTTTTGGGAGGAGATCTTGTGAGAGATTTGAGAGGTTTGTTTTAGGGTTTCTTGGTGAGAACTTGTAATCCTAATTTGTATTCTCTTTTTCTATTAGTAAAATCCCCTCCTTGCCCGTGGGCGTAGGCAACTTGCCGAACCGTAAATCTCGTCTTCTTGTTTCTTTGTGTATTTGCTATTGTTTGTGTGGTGGTTTTCTCTCGGCTTCCGCTGTCAGCTCCAACAATTGGTATCGGTGTTATTCAGATTGGAAGTGGTGTAGCTACGGTTTGAGGTGGTGCTCGGTAATTTCACGAGAGAAGCGGGTTTATTAATACAAGCGGAGAATGGCGTCTACCAAGAATCTGGTCAAAGTGGGAAAATTGAGAGATTGAAAAGTTTAATGGGAAGAATGATTTTTCTATTGGAGGATGCGGATGAAAAACTCGATTTCGCAAAAATTGCACAAGGCTCAGGCCGGAAAGAGAAGAAGCACAAGGATATGTCGATGAGGATTGGGAGGGCTGGATCTGGAAGCACAGGCGTCGATATCCTATGCCTTGAAAGGGATGTAGCTTTCTTGGTAGATGGAGAGAAGCGGTGCTGAGCGTGTGGAAGAAGTTAGAAAGTACCTTCATGACGAAGAGTCTAGAACGGATCTATTTAAAATCCAAATTGTATACTTGCAAGATGGAGGAGGGCTCATCAATCCTGAATACATCAACAAGTTTGATAGGATCATATCGACTTGAAAGACATAGATGTGAAAGTTGTAGATGAGGATCAGCGCCTACTACTTCGCTCACCAAGTCTTATGAGAACCCGTGCAAACACCGATGCTTGTAGGAGACAATTTGAAGATGGATGAGACTAGAACTGGCTTCTAGCGATGACCTTCGAAGATTGCAACCGGACATGACTACCGGTGGTAACAAAGAACAAGCTGCCAGGGATTGTTTGCTAGAGGAAGGAGCAATGAGCAAAAAGGCAAGGGAGGAAAGTCTAGATCTAAATCGAGACCTCTGCGCAGAAAATCGTTTCAAATGCTGAAGTTGGGCATTTCAAGGTCGACCGTCCAAATAAGAGAGTAGGTGGAAAGAAGAAGAACAACAACAAGACCGAGAAGAGAGGGCAAGGAAGAGGCGAAGCGCCAGAGGAAGGGAGCGATAAGGAGTGCTATGTCCACGTGGCGGGATATCTCCGAAGTGGATACTTGATTCGCTGCTCTACCACATGTGTCCAAATAGGAAGTGGTTTACTATCTAGGGCATTGATGGTGGAACCGTATTGATGGGGAACAACCATGCTTGTAAAACAGTGGGGCTAGGTAATATCAAAATCAAGATGCATGATGGAGTGGTTCAACCTTGACGGATGTGAGGCATGTTCCCGACTTGCGGAAGAATCTTATCTCGGTTGGTGCATTAGACCGGCGGTTGCAAAATTGTTACGAGAACGAGTGAAGAAGGTTGTTCGGGGTTCCCTTGTAGTGATGAAGGGTGTCCACACGTAATTTATATACTCTCTCGTGCACGGTGACCGGAGATGCGTACGTTGGAACTGAAGGAAGTGGTGGAGACCCATGTGAGCACACACGGTTATGGCATAGGCGGCTTGGGCATATGTCGAGAAGGGTCTAGTTACGCTTGGTAAAGAGGTCTGCTGAAGAATCGAAGGAACCTAGCATGGATTTTGCGAGGATTGTGTGTATGGAAAGTCACGAGGTTCGATTCAGAAGCAAGTCTAAAGCGAGAGGATACTAGATTATGTGCACACGGATGTTTGGGGTCCGACTCGAGACCACTTCTAAGGGTGGTTCGGATATTATGTCTCGTTCATAGATGACTATTGAGGTATGTTTGGATTTATTTTACGAAGCATAAGAATGAGGTGTTGAGACATTCAAGAAGTGGAAAACAATGGTTGAAACGGGGCGGGAAAAGAAATTGAAGACAGAGATCGATAGAGTGCAAGTATCTGGATGGTGCTTTCAAGGAGTTACGTGATCAGGAGGAATTGTTCGACAGGGCCGGTCAGTCAACACCACAGTGAGAATGGGGTCAGAGAGGCCGAACCGAACATTGCGGAGAAAGCAATGAGTATCGCGATCATCTCGTTGGATTGCGAATGGTGGGGCGGGCGGTGGCTCTGACTTGTTACATTGTGAACCGTTCACCACATTCGACATTGGATGGTGATACACCTATAGGGTGTGGTCGAGAACATCTGATTATGATAGGCTCGAAATTTTGGGATGTACGCCTACTATCAAATCAGCGAGAAAGCTTGGCGAGGGCCAAGAAGGCAATATTCTTGGGATATCGAGAAGGCGTAAAGGCTATCGCCTTTGGTGTCTGGAAGATTCGGTTAAGTGATCGCGGGGATGTCACCTTTGATGAGAAATCCATGATTGCTAGAGGCGTTCAAGGATGATGGTGTTAGGGCCCGATGAGGCTTCTAAGTCTCGAGGTTATTGAAATAGAACCTAAAGACCAACCAGGTTCTAGTGGGTGTTCAAGTGGGAAGTCGGTAGATGATGAGCTTGGCGGGGAGGAGGAGGTTCAGCGGGGAGAATACGGGCACTACAACAACTAGAATAGTTTGGCTTCCACTAGGCCAGAGGCATCAAGCGAGTCTGCAAGGCTGGGGGTGATCAACCTCTGAAACACTATGGGCGAGGTTAATTTGATTGAATCGCTCTCGGTGGAGGAGGGCGAGCCGGTCTCCTTCAAGGAAGCTATTCGGGACAAGGATAGTGAGAGTTGGTTGGCTGCGATGGAGGAAGAGATGGAATCTCTTCGGAAGAACAAACATGGGAGGTAGTCCCATTGCAGTAGGAAGAAAAGTTATTGGTTGTAAGTGGGTGTATAAAAGAAAAGAAGATCTTTGAGCTTCGGTGGTACAAGGTACAAGGCAAGGCTAGTGGCTAAGGGGTTTGCACAAAGAGAGGGTGTGGATTACAATGAGATATTTTCTCGGTGGTGATACACACTTCTATTAGTGCTATTGAGTATTGTTGCTCATAGTGATCTTGAGTGGAACAACTCGATGTTAAAAGCGGCCTTCTTACCGCGGAGACTTGGATGAAGAGATCTACATGCATCAACACGAGGGCTACAAGGTTGAGGACAAGGAGCATCATGTGTGTCGTTTGAAGAAGTCACTGTATGGATTGAAACAATCTCCTCGACAGCTGGTACAAGCGATTTGACTCCTTCATGCCGAAGCATGGGTTTTCCGGCGACTATGATTGTTGCGCTTACATCCGAAGCTTCGTGGAGGTAATTATATCTATCTCCTTTGTATGTGGATGACATGCTTATTGCTTCTAAGAGCGGTGGAGATAGATAGGTGAAATCTCAACTTGGTGAAGAGTTTGAGATGAAGGACATGGGCCGCTAGGAAAATATTGGGTATGGAAATTAGAAGAGAGCCGCTAACCGGCGATTGTTCTTAAGTCGAAGGGCTATATAGAGCGGGTGATCGTGAGGTTCGGGATGCAAAGTGCTAAGTCGGTGGTGACTCCATTGGCTCCACACTTTAGGCTTCGGTAAACAATCTCCTACTACGAAGAGAAGCGCGACATGGAGCGTGTTCCCTATGCTAGTGCGGTTGGCGGCAATATGCGCAATGGTGTGTACACGCCGGATATTTCACAAAATCAGGGTCGTGAGATTCATGGCGAATCCGGAAAGATGCACCGGGAAGCGTGAAGTGGGTTCCGAGGTACTTAAAGGGTACCGCTGATACGGTCCGTGTTTTGATGGAGAAACATGTCGATTGATGGGTTTGTGGACTCGATTATGTGGGCGATCTAGATAGACTACGATCTACTACTGGTTATGTATTCAAGATACATGGAGCTCCGGTTAGTTGGCGATCGATGTTACAGGCTACAGTGACACTTTCTACTACATAGACTGAGTACATAACCATGGCAGAGGGAGTGAAGGAAGCGTTGTGGTTGTGGGGTCTTCTAGATGATTTGGGATTGAGCAGAAAGCGTGAACTTGTGGTGTGGCGGTCGAGTCACGATTCACTTGGCGAAGAATCAAGTTCATCATGCTCGCATCAAGCATATCGATGTCGTATCATTTCGATGCGAGATGTCATAGAGGAAGGTGATATTTCTCTCATGAAGGTGCACACGAATGAGAATCCCGCAGACATGTTAACTAAGGTGGTCACAGGTAGCAAGTTTAAGCATTGCTTGGACTTGCTTCATATCAACCCGTGTTGATCTGCCCAAGAGGGCATGGCCCTTCGGGGCGGTGATGGGTGAGGTGGAGATGATTTGCAGAACTACGATTAGCTTGATCCCGGTGGAGGGTACGTAGGCAGCCGCGGTATAGTGGCGCAGCTGGATTGGCCTGGTTTGGCTGATGGAGATCTCTCTAGATATGTTCGCGGTGTTCTTCTGGTGTTCGTCCAAAATTTGAGGTTTATCAAATGATGTACGAGGTGGAGAATTGTAGAACATGCACAAAAACATGCACAAGACAGTTTTCGGGCTTAGTAGTCGACTACTCTGAAGTAGTAGTCGACTACACTGCAGACGACAGAGAGATGGTTTTCCGCTAGAACCTTAGTAGTCGACTACACTGAGTTAGTAGTCGACTAATCTGCAGTCGACAGAAAGATGTTGCTCTGTTTTTGGGCCTTAGTAGTCGACTACTCTGAAGTAGTAGTCGACTACTCTGAAGTAGTAGTCGACTAATCTGGGCAGATTCCGAATACGGGTTTGGTTTTAAACCGGTTCGTTTAGAGTTTATATATAACCTAAACGATTAATTAGGGTAGTATTGAGCACGTTTTGGCAGCCTTTGAGAGGGTATTGTGCATCTTTGGGAGGAGATCTTGTGAGAGATTTGAGAGGTTTGTTTTAGGGTTTCTTGGTGAGAATTTGTAATCCTAATTTGTATTCTCTCTTTTCTATTAGTAAAATCCCCCTCCTTGCCCGTGGGCGTAGGCAACTTCTTAGAACCGTAAATCTCGTATCTTTCTTGTTTTCTTTGTGTATTTGCTATTGTTTGTGTGGTGGTTTTCTCGGCTTCCATTTGTCCAGCTCAACACGAAGATAAGATATATCTAATAACATTTGAATAAATTAAGAAACTATTCTATAGAAATTTATATCATTTTTATTTATTGCTAGAAGAATTCTTGTATATAAATAGGAGCGTGTAGAAAGTTCTTCCAACTGGAAGATATGGGAATCTATGTCTGCATTGTGTATTAATAGAATGCCTATTATTTTTTCCTCCATTTAAATTATTCTTCTAATTTGTAAGTGGTGATTTATGACTAGTATCTACTAGCTCTACTAGCTAATAATGGAAGTATGAAATGTATATTAATATGAAATTTTAAGTATAAAAATGAAATAAATAGGAAACTCAAGCTTGCACGTAATATAAATATTAGTTATAAGTAGACAAAACAAACTTGAAGTGGGTTGGATGTCATGAGTTGAACCAAGTTACACCGCTTATGTTAAAGGTGTCAAAAATTATTTTTAGCAATTTATAAATTTTGAGCTAAAAATGCAAAACATGTAGACTCTATACTCAAAAAAATCTGGTAACAATATATAATACACTTTGTCAAGGATGAAGTCAGAATTTTCATTCAGCTTGGACATAAAATTGTCCAAAATAAATTTTCAAAATTCAGTATACCAACTCTTAAAAAGTGCAACATTGTTCTATAATACTACAATATACACGACTATCAAAGTTTTACATTCAAATGATCACTTCATTTTCTTCTAGATCATTTTCTTGTGCATTGATCATCACATTTTATTGCACTTTTATACCTCATTATCTATTTTATTTGAATAAATATATGCTAATAAAGTGATTTTATTTCAATTTGAGGTTAATGGAGAATTAAGGAATAAGAGCACAAAAGAACCAAATTCCATCAATTTTCTATCATTTATTGAAGCTCAAGATCAAGCCAAGAGGAGGTCCACAAAAAGAAATCAAGAAAAAGCGGTCAACAAGTCAACAAAAGAATCAAATCTATTAACAACCAATCGGTTCCGATTGGCTAACCGATAGTTTGTACTTGAAATAGTATGACTGAGATTTATTTCTTGGAGCTCAAGGCTAATCCAATATCTTTTATTGATTCTGATATGTTCGCGGTGTTCTTACGGTGTCGTCAAAATTTGAGGTTTATCAAATGATGTGCGAGGTGGAGAATTGTAGAACATGCACAAACACATGCACAAGACAGTTTTAGGGCTTAGTAGTCGACTACTCGAAGTAGTATGCGACTACCTCTGACGCGAGAGAGATGGTTTTCGCTAGAACCTTAGTAGTCGACTACACCGAGTTAGTAGTCTAATCTGTCGACGAGAAGATGTTGCTCTGTTTTGGGCCTTAGTAGTCCTACTCACGAGTAGTAGTCGACTACTCTGAAGTAGTAGTCGACTAATCAGGCAGATTCGAATCACGGGTTTGGTTTTAAAGGTTCGTTTAGAGTTTATATATAACCTAAACGATTAATTAGGGTAGTATTGAGCGTTTTGAGCGACCTTTGAGAGGGTATTGTGCATCTTTTGGAGGAGATCTTGTGAGAGATTTGAGAGGTTTGTTTTAGGGTTTCTTGGTGAGAATTTGTAATCCTAATTTGTATTCTCTCTTTTCTATTAGTAAAATCCCCTCCTTGCCCGTGGGCGTGGCAACTTGCAGACCCACGTAAATCTCATATCTTTCTTGTTTTCTTTGTGTATTTGCTATTGTTTGTGTGGTGGTTTTCTCTCGGCTTCATTTGTCCCAACACGAAGATAAGATATATCTAATAACATTTGAATAAATTAAGAAACTATTCTATAGAAATTTATATCATTTTTATTTATTGCTAGAAGAATTCTTGTATATAAATAGGAGCGTGTAGAAAGTTCTTCCAACTGGAAGATATGGGAATCTATGTCTGCATTGTGTATTAATAGAATGCCTATTATTTTTTCCTCCATTTAAATTATTCTTCTAATTTGTAAGTGGTGATTTATGACTAGTATCTACTAGCTCTACTAGCTAATAATGGAAGTATGAAATGTATATTAATATGAAATTTTAAGTATAAAAATGAAATAAATAGGAAACTCAAGCTTGCACGTAATATAAATATTAGTTATAAGTAGACAAAACAAACTTGAAGTGGGTTGGATGTCATGAGTTGAACCAAGTTACACCGCTTATGTTAAAGGTGTCAAAAATTATTTTTAGCAATTTATAAATTTTGAGCTAAAAATGCAAAACATGTAGACTCTATACTCAAAAAAATCTGGTAACAATATATAATACACTTTGTCAAGGATGAAGTCAGAATTTTCATTCAGCTTGGACATAAAATTGTCCAAAATAAATTTTCAAAATTCAGTATACCAACTCTTAAAAAGTGCAACATTGTTCTATAATACTACAATATACACGACTATCAAAGTTTTACATTCAAATGATCACTTCATTTTCTTCTAGATCATTTTCTTGTGCATTGATCATCACATTTTATTGCACTTTTATACCTCATTATCTATTTTATTTGAATAAATATATGCTAATAAAGTGATTTTATTTCAATTTGAGGTTAATGGAGAATTAAGGAATAAGAGCACAAAAGAACCAAATTCCATCAATTTTCTATCATTTATTGAAGCTCAAGATCAAGCCAAGAGGAGGTCCACAAAAGCTCAAGAAATCAAGAAAAAGCGGTCAACAAGTCAACAAAAGAATCAAATCTATTAACAACCAATCGGTTACCGATTGGCTAACCGATTAGTTTGTAGCAGAAATAGTATGACTGAGATTTATTTCTTGGAGCTCAAGGCTAATCCAATATCTTTTATTGATTCTGATTATGCTATAAATAGGGGTAAAGGGTAAAGTTTGAGTGTGAAAAATTTTGTAAACTCCTTTTTGGAGAGGAGGACCTTTAATTAGGTCTTCCAATTTATAAACTTTTTAAGTTTGCATAAATAAAAATTTTCTCTTTATAAACCATTTAATTAAGTGAAGATGAAGATTTACTTTCAAGGGGCCGACTCCTTGCAATATAAGTTTTCATTTTCCTCTTTTTATTTTCTTGTTTTAGTTTTATTTTCTTATTTTTATTTTTATGTTGGTAGATTAGATTTATTTCATGCTTGTAGTGTATATTTATTTCATGCTTTGTAGAATAGATTTACATTTTCTTGCTCTTGTTATTTCCTTTTATTTCCTTATTTTTTTCTTGCTTTATAGTGTAATATTCATTTTGTTGTTCTTTTTTTATGCTTTATTTTCTTTTTGTTCTTAATATGTGTAAATAAATTCTTTAGGAGATCCAAGATTATATGAAACTACTTTAATTTCATTTATGATTTATGGATTGCTCTCTTGTGCTTAAAATGATCATGCTTAGGATAATCAAGCTGAGAACTAATTGGTAGAAGAAAACTTTGATAATCTATACTTATTTTAAGTGGTTTGATATATTATACTTATGATTTCTGGAATTACTATCTAGTTACTTGTTCTTTTCATGATTGAAAATTTTTCTTGGATAATAATTTGATTGATTATGCTTTCTTTAAGTGGTTTGATAATTTATACTTAGTAAATCTAAAGTACCATATGATAAAAGAGAGTAGTTCATAAATCCTAATTAAAATTAACTAGTGGATTCAATTCTAGATCCTAAGTTTCTCTACTTGATTTTACCTTAATCTCTCTTGATTTTGATTTTCCTCCATCTCTTAATTTAGTTCCTTTTGATTTTCTCTTTTCTTGATTTCTTTTATTGATTTTTTGTTGATTTTTCTCTTCCTTTCCTTCTTTCTCTTTTCTTATTTCTATCTCTCTTTTATTTTTTCTTTTTCTTTTTCGTCTTTTATTTGTTTCCTCCTTCCTTCTTCTTATCTCTTGTTTTCATCTTTCTTTACAAATCACTCTCTCCACATCTCTACACACTCTATTTCACTCCTTTTTGTCCACGCACTTTTAGAACCAATTTTAGAATTTTCCAAACACACACCATCCTCGTCGGTTCGACATCTTTTCTAAACTATAACTTGATAGTTATTCTCCTGTAACTTTTGTGCATGTTTATTGTGCCTTTATTATTCATGAGTTATTGACTCTATTCTAGATAGTTTTCTGAAAAACCTTTCCAACTTCTTATTTATATAAAATCTCTAAATTATTTCATAAGTTACGATGACATTGTAAAGAGAGAGAGAAAAGCAAAACATATCTATTACTATGATATAACCACGTGCATTGCCGTGCATAAAAGCTATATATTTAAAATGGTTTTAATTTGGAGTTAATTCAGGTGGATATGTTTTCTATATGAATGGTTGAGTATGTTGGTTGAGATTTTAGATGATAGACTGAAAATACAATTTAACAGTTCCTTAATTAAATGGTTAGATTAGGCACTTAATTATAAAGTGTAATGGGATATTTAAATTAGGAGGCACGAGCATTTAAATTGACAGTGAGTTAATAATTACTTGTTCTAACTTAAAAAAAAATCTAATTTCAAAACAAGCTGAACTACCAAATTTGATTTAAATCATAAAAGAAAAAGATTTTAACAGTGAAATTGACAAGAGCGAAAATAACTAAAAGTTGTTCCGTTATTTTCTAGGAAATATAGAAAATATGTTTTAATCAATAAAAGTTTTTCTGAATGTTTTCATTGTTCCCTCGAAGTGAGTTTTTTAAATTTGTTCACCTACAAATGAGGAATAAAATTGTTTTTTAATCTAGTTTTATTATTTGGCTATAAACTGAAAATAGAAATCCATAAATATTAAGGAAATAGAGAGAAAGAGAATAATTGATTGCACGTTTGTTAATTGAATGCCTGTTATTTTGTGATCCATTTTATTTATTCTTCTAATTTGATTGTGTTTTGTCTACTTATAATGAATTTGATGGTATAATGAATTTGATGGGCCTATTCTCAAATCAAGCAGACGGAAGATATAAATGGGCCTAAAGTTAGCACTACATAACTATGTGATGGCTAAGGGCAGTTTGGCCCATGGCTGATATTTCACATGATTGTATTTATGGTCTCCAATCTAGTTAATCGACTCTTGTAGTTTTGACATAGTAAGCTTCAAATAATAGTCTGTATTCTCAAGCACCTCAGACAAAGTTTTAAATTCTCAACCAGGCTAATTATTATTTGGAAGTATTTAAAAAAAAAACATTGGTGGTGTCTCCACCTCTACCAATATAGGAAATAAAATTTCCCTGAATATTTTGCTTCGTGTTGGAAGGATGGTAGCGCCTTGGAGTTGGACTTTTGGTTCTTGGGCTGAATTTGTGGATCGGATCTGGGTGTTTTCGAGCCCATTACCAACATTTCATTAAATTTGTAAAGGAAATTGACATGACAAGTTAGCAAGAGAGGTCACTGATGTTCCCTCCCAAGCGCACAAGGCGGTGTTTATAGCGCCCAATCTGGTCGAACATGCCAGAAATGCCACACTTCAGGCCCCATGCCTTGTGTTCCGCCTTGTTAAGATTTCGAAGGAGACGGGTGTTAGACTGAGTGAGAGTTGTGGCCTCAATCTTCATGTTCTCAATGACACTGCGGGGACGCTTGTTCTCGTCCTCCATTTTTGCGTACTTGGTCTGCCATGGACTTTGGAGTGGGCTCCGGCTTTGGCTTTGGCTCCGGCAATGAGCGGATTCACTTTGATTGTCCAGCACCAGGAGTCACCATGGCAGCAACTTTGGAAGAAGAAGAAAGAGAGAAATAAGAGAGGAAGAAATATGAGCGGGGGACGTGGTTCCCATTCAACCCCCTATTTATGAAAGTGTGAGCCAATCACTGGGTGCCAAGTGACACAATCATTTCACTCAAAATGTGGTTAGACCAAACTGCACCCTTTCCAAGACATGTGATTAAATAGATGGGAATACGAACAGTTATTCCCGCTCATACGGCATCCTTTCCAAAACGCTCAGTTCGTTCACGCACAGTTTACTCACACTGAGTTTCAAGAGACGTGCAATTTGCTCCCGCTCGATTTCAAGCAATGCACATTTTACCCCAGCGGTTTGGTGATAATTTGCTACGCCCAGTTGGCTATGCACGGTTTATCCCTATCAGTTTTGAACAACGCCAAGTTTCTCGCTCAATTGAAGACCGTTAAGCTACGCCTAAATTGGCTATCGCAGTCTATTCCAAACACTTAGTTAGGAACAAGACCCGCTCAATTCAAAGTAAACAATTAAAACATAGTTCAAGGATGATAAAACAAATTTTCATGACAAGTTAGCAAGAGGGTCACTGATGTTCCCTCCCAAGCGCACAAGGCGGTGTTTATAGCGCCCAATCTGGTCGAACATGCCAGAAATGCCACACTTCAGGCCCCATGCCTTGTGTTCCGCCTTGTTAAGATTTCGAAGGAGGCGGGTGTTAGACTGAGTGAGAGTTGTGGCCTCAATCTTCATGTTCTCAATGACACTGCGGGGCGCTTGTTCTCGTCCTCCATTTTGCGTACTTGGTCTGCCATGGACTTTGGAGTGGGCTCCGGCTTTGGCTTTGGCTCCGGCAATGGCGGATTCACTTTGATTGTCCAGCACCAGGAGTCACCATGGCAGCAACTTTGGAAGAAGAAGAAAGAGAGAAATAAGAGAGGAAGAAATATGAGCGGGGACGTGGTTCCCATTCAACCCCTATTTATGAAAGTGTGAGCCAATCACTGGGTGCCAAGTGACACAATCATTTCACTCAAAATGTGGTTAGACCAAACTGCACCCTTTCAAGACATGTGATTAAATAGATGGGAATACGAACAGTTATTCCCGCTCATACGGCATCCTTTCCAAAAGCGCTCAGTTCGTTCCGCGCACGGTTTACTCACTTTGAGTTTCAAGAGGCGTGCAATTTGCTCCTCGATTTCAAGCAATGCACATTTTACCCCGGCTGTTTGGTGATAATTTTCGCCCAGTTGGCTATGCACGGTTTATCCTATCAGTTTTGAACAAGGCATGAAGTTTCTCGGCTCAATTCGAGCCTTTGTTAAGCTACGCCTAAATTGGCTATGCGCAGTCTATTCCAAACACTTAGTTAGGAACAAGACCCCGCTCAATTCAAAGTAAACAATTAAAACATAGTTCAAGGATGATAAAAACAAATTTTCATTGATAAAAAAAAGAAATACAATGATCTCACACTACAAGTCGATGATCATTAATTCCTCTCCACAATGGAACTCACTACTTGCTATTGAAGTCGTCACTTGAAGAATTCTATGCGTCCTTCTGAAGATGCCGCTTGAGTTTGGCAACTTGCCGCATATGCTCAAAGTGAAGTTGCCAATGTTCTTTATCAAGATCGATGGACTTCACTACTAGATTGTGAATCATCTCTACTTGTTTTTCTAAGCTATTCGTCATGGCGCGAAGGGACTCATTTTCGAGTTTGAGGTTAGTCAAGGCAATCAAAAAGCGAACAAGAAAAGAAGAAGGAGATGTAAGTGGAAGAATTATCTTCACTTCACCCCCCATTTATAGAGAAAGTTAGCCAAAAATGAGCTACAATGGCAAAAGTCTCTTCGCTAAATGACTACCTCCTTGGGAATGTGACTTGACTAAAACCCCATTCCAAGGCGGGTGGTTAGACGAGTTAAGCATGGATCCCAATGCATCCATGCATAGATCAAATCCACTTCTAGCTATGCCCAGTTTGGCTACACTCAGCTTAACTAAGAATATGTCAAACAAGCTCATCAGTATGCCTCCAAAGATGACCCTTCCTGACACATTCAACATCACGCCTCTGTCAGATCAAGTATCAGAATATTCAATATTACACCTCTACTATGATAATCGTCTGCCATACTTACCAGTACACCTCTGAACGACACTACCTCGTTGATATCTTCACACTCATTAGTGCACTTCTAAACAATATCATCACAAAATGACTTATCAGCTGGTTCTATGAAAAATCACACCAAATAGGGCCAGTCTCGGAATGTTCAACATTACGCCACTACCGAGACAATTG
The DNA here is from genome assembly GCA_012295165.1 of Asparagus setaceus. NCBI lineage: Eukaryota > Viridiplantae > Streptophyta > Magnoliopsida > Asparagales > Asparagaceae > Asparagus > Asparagus setaceus. The sequence continues at coordinate 2,413,691 of CM022703.1, forward strand.
TCCGTATAGCTCATCAGTACGCCTCTATATGACACCACCTCATTGATATCTTCACGCTCATTAGTACGCCTTTGATGACATTCTCTCAAACCCACAAGTATTGTCTATGATGACATCTGTAATGGGTAGCGGAAAGTCATCCTTTGGGCATCAAGGTTTAGATCCACGTAATCTGTGATTACGTCGTCCCATTCTTTTTAGGACGGGATAATATTTGACACCAAATCGGATGTTGCTCTTCTCGATAAAACCGGCTTATATAGCCTTTTCGCCATTTCGATCGCTTTCATGATCTGCTTGAGAAAACCATCGTTATTCTTTGTTTGTGGGTTTGGCATCGCCTTAATATTGGTGATTGGTCACCACATTTGGGTCAAGTCTTGGCATATCTTCATAGTTCCAAGTGAAAACATCGATATATTCTCGAACGAGAGCGATCAATTCCTCTTTCTCTTCTGGAGGTAGACTGCCGCTCATGAATATGGGTTTCGGATTAGCTTCGTCGCCCATATTGATTTGAACCACTACATCTTGATCGGTGGTTCTCTCATTCAAACTTGTCACATTGGATGTTCAAATGGAAAGTCAAGGGTCTTCCCAAGTTGGTGAGTGACCATCCTCTTCGGGTTCTACCAGGCTTATTGTGGTCATATTAGACATTAGTCCTTTGAACAATTCACCAAGACTAACGTCCGAATCCCATGTTGAAGAATCTGACGAATCGTCATGATCATCAATTTGCCAATAGCACTCGTCGGAAGATGAAGAGGCATAACCCAGACCTCTCTTGTGTTCATAATAGCGATCGAGTTTTCCCTTCGGGACGTGAGAAGGTCTAGGTGGAACCCAAACCCGTTGAAACAAAGACACGGTCGTGCGCGGATATCCCCATTTCTCCATGTAATAGTGCACTTACGGACTATAGTTGGAAAAATATTTGTAAGGGCCTTCATTGCTATCATCAGATTCCCAACAAGGGTCTCGTGGTGGGGATACTCCCCCTTTCCCAAAGATTGTTTGCTTTGCATCTTTTGAAGGGAGGATGAAAGTTGACCCAATCGAACTTTGAAGGCATTTCTTCACGGCTTGATGATAGGAGTGATGCGTGGGCACCATGGTCCCTATCACGATTACCTGCATTATAGTATCAACACTAAGTACATACTCTAAATCGCCATTTATTATATGTTCATCGGCAAGCTGCCAGTTATAACTTTCTCCTGACGATTCAGATCCGTCAAGATCGATTACAAGAGGTTCAATGTCATTAAGTACAAAGTTTCCATCGTGTCGAGCCGACCTCGATATCGGTTTCGTTTACGCATGCGTACCACGGGCGATGGTTCGATGTCGGATTGACCATATAAAGAGTCGATAAAATAATTTTCTAACCCTTGAATGGCGCTTATCGCGACCGTCTTGACCACATTATCGGTGTCGACATACTTTAAACGATGTAGCGTGGATGAGACTATAAAGTACCATGGATCCAAGATCGACCCAATAGTAGGTTGTCTGAAGTCTGCGTCGATGACATAACCGTGACCGGACTTGAGGTCTCCGGCACTTTATTGATTTTACCCAAAGGTCGGACCGTGGTATTGAACCGTAAATGGCGGTGCTGTAAAAGCCATTTGCTTAGGAATTTCGAGATGATACATCAATGAATTGGCATGATCTTTGCGACCAGGATCAACTTGAATTCGGTTGGCGACAATAGAGCCAACATACCGATAAAGTACAAGGGCACATGTCGTGCTTGAATTTCTCACTTGCATATCATCTGGTGAAGGTTATGCAAGGAAATTCGTCGGCCAAGTTGCGATGTTAGGGCCTCTCACGGAACACTGCTTGACTTGTGTGATGAAAGCTTAAAGTCGACCAAAGCTTCTGTAAAGCCTCTTTGGTTTCCTTAGAGGCGTAGCAACTTCGTAAAGAGTTATTCGCGGGATGTTGGGCCCGAGCCATGACATCGAAGTGAGTGCGAGGAACTTAAACTTCTGGTTTATCCCTACTGTCGGACGATTGAATCGGGTTGCCTCGGGGCTTGAACCTCTTGGGGTTGCTTGTCCTTTCACTTGGTCATATCCTCCTTGGCTACTTCCCTCTGCTGTGACTTTTGGGTTTTGCAGTGGAGTTATCGTCACGCTCCGTTAGCGTTTTGGCGTTGGATCGGAGTTTCAGGATACTTATGGCGAATTCGTGCCGCTCCTAGTGGCATAAGCTGGGTTTCCTTCCGAGTCACAAGAACTTCATGTTCATTTTGGGGCGAAAGAGTTGGAACCTTTTCGTCACCTTCCTCGAAATTCTTTGAAATGTGACCGCCACGACTTGCGCTTCGCTGGATCTTCGTGCGTGGATAACCGGTCCACTTCGTCTTGAAGAAGATGCGGATGAACCCAAAGTGCCTTAGCCATTAGGGGTTGTATATGATATTAACTTATACGTTGCCCGGATCATCGTTGGTTTGTCTTGACTTCAACCTCTGGAACAATCTTCTCTTGGTATGGCATGGGTGGCATGGATCCGAGTTGGCGGCCACCATGTTGAGCCGACTTTCTTCTCTTTTCTTGGATGATCACAAGCATCGATCAAAGCACGGATTTTGTCCTTGAGTACAAGCGGTTCTTGGTAGGATGATGGACCCTCTGTGATATGCACAATACGGGGTCAGAAGTCTTGTTAGCCTCCTCGATTTGTGATTGGAGGTAACTTGATCTTGTTGTTATCAAGAATTATTTGAGAGGACGGAACTTTGTCTTCCTTAAAGGCGTATGTTCTCGGGAACCTAGCATCCGGAATATACGTGATTCTTGAGGTTTTATTTGAAACCTCAATTGCGATTCTTCTTTTTGTGGCGATTCTTTGGTATTCTTCTGAAATGTACGGTTCGCATGCGGTACTTGTGGCGCCTTTCCTTTGCCACGGGCACAAAATTTGACTTTCGCGGGGAGCGCCGTTGGCTCGCCTCTCGCTCTTTTCCTCTTGAGGAACGCTCGGCTTATTCTCCTTGGAGCTTCAAATCCTTCCATGTAGTGGTGCTAAAACCCCGTGGCTTCCGGCAAGTCAAAGAAAGATTGGCGTGGCATGTTTGCAATATGAATTCTTGGTGGCGGATCCCTGGTTCCGCGGCTTTATTCTGGCGCTTGATGAAGCGTCCACCGTCTCTTCGTTCTTCTATTTCTCGTCTAAGAGGGTTCTTATCGAAACCTCCGTATCATCATCAAAAAAGTTGTTGAGAAAAGAACTCTCCATGTCATCCCGGTTAATACTCCTAGCCTTGAGTCTTGATACCAATCGAAGGCAGCCCGAAGGGTGCCTTGAATAGTAGAACTATCAAAGGCTCGTTCCCGAGATCACCCCAAGTGCGACTTGAAGTAGATCAAGTGTTGTGTGGGTGAGCCTCTTCCGTCGAATGGCGTGAAGTTAATCAAATTGAATTTGTGGTGGGGTGGAGTCCCACTCTATGGGTATGGACCGGGATGTCGGTCTTCTTGACTTCTGTCTGGGACATTAGAGCATTGATATTGCCTTTAAGTTCCTTCATTTTTTTGCCGTCATCCTCCCCTTGCTTTGGATTACTCCCAGTAGGAGGGCTGGGCCATCTCCACTTTGAGCAGGATATAGTTTTCTTGGAGGTTGGTGCGGCAAGGATGTGTTCATCCACTTCCGTATGTTTGTTCTATAGCATGTGCGATCACGGTGATTGGATCCTTGTTGGCTTGGACTCGGGTTGTGCAGCTTTCTGGATTTGTAACTCCCTCATCTGGCTGCATGGCTAGCTCCATCTCAATTTTCATCTCGACCTTAAGCTCTTCTCTGCAGCTGAGACTTCTTAAACATTTGGGCGGGGTCACCGAGGTGATGGTAAGCGTTTCCCTAAAATGATGACGCTAGATATTGTGTCATCGGGCCTTAGCTGAGCAGCGTCGGTCTCGTCTTCATATGAGTCTCCTTCATGCATCCTTCTATAATCTGGCGTTTAGTACGCAATTGTAATCGAAACATCTTACGGAAATCCGGTCGACTTTTCTGCGGAGTGAAGTCGGGTCGCGTCGTTCTTGGCCTTTCCTTTGTTCACCATATTAATGGTGACGGAGAAATTCATCTGCGAATGGCGGATCTTCTTCTTCTTCCGAGTATCTTGAATTGGCCGAATCTTCCATCGGCGGGAAAAGCCTCTCAAATCTGAAGCTCTTTGTAGCGGCGTTGACTCGAGGCGAGGCACATCGATAGCAACATCTTAATCGTTGCGCTGCGAGCAAGAACAACCTATTTAATCGATCGCCCTTTTTGGTGTGTTGTCACCCCGGCTGATGGTGTGGTTGGTGTGGTTTGTCACGGTGCACTTTCACCCCAAGTGTAGCGTTGCCCTAGCGGAGGACCGCGTTTACTTTTGGGGGTGTCGACCATTGACTTGGGAGACAACTTCCGTCGGCTTGGCCGTCATCGAAGTTACCTGTATAAATCACCGAGTGCGGCATCTCTGCATGACTTTGCGGAGTCACATGCCTCAACTTCTTCTTCTCGGACTTCGCGGACCCACGAGGATGCTCAAGCGAAGCAATAGGAACTCTTGAATCTTGAGATGTCGGTTGCTGGGACACCGTTGAGCTTCTGATTAGAGTGCAGATGCGACCGATCCGTTGTTGTGCGGATTGGATAACCCAAGCGTTCCATTACGGTGCCTTGTCTTTGGTTCCGGCTTTGGACCAAGGTGGCGAATACAGAAGTTGAAGGATTCGCCATTGGTACATCAACGGAGAAGTGGGCGGAGTAGGCGGAGAAAGAACCCCTTGGCGAGCGGTTGGGAGTGTCACCGGTCACGAATCTTTGGCATGATAGTTCCCTCTTGCAGCGGTTGGCCTAGCGATTTAAACTGTCGCGGTGGCGCGGCGCTGACTGTCAGCAGCGGCCAGCGAGCGGTTTACCTGCTACCATCGATTCCGGGATCGGACTTGGCAATTTTGAGTCGACCCTTTGGTTGATTTGACTCTTGTGCCTAGCGATATGATAGCGTGCTCGAGTGACAGCAGTGCGATGCTTTTAGGCAGCTCTTTCTTCGTCAAGCGGGTCCTTTTGGCGAGGACCCATTCTTCCTTGGCAGGAGTGCTGACGGGTTGAGACTGAGGTGCTCCAGTTTGTTGGCGCCCTCACGATTAGAGTTCATATGATAGTGAACTCCGTCCAGTGGACTCGAGCCTTGGCGAACGGCGGGCTAACCGGCCAGCTGTCTGGCGAGCCCTCTTCATCGAGGCGGTGGAGACCTTGTAAGATGACTCATTAGAATAGAGCCACCATGGCGAGCTCCGCTGCGGTTCTTGGGGTGTTGTTGTGAGAAACCTCGTCGCAGTATCACGAGATTCGTTTATGCACAATGGCGGAGCGGACCTCCCTCTTTGGAGATGAGATCCTCCGTGCTTGCGGGAAGAGGAGGATTTCGATGAAGGAGGAGGATACTCTTCAAACTTGGCTTGATCGAAGGCGTAGTCAACCCATCGACCATGAGGTCGGTTTGATCGTTGCTAGGTTGTGACATGATAGTCTCAGCGTTGAGACTATTGGCTCCCCTTGTGGTAAGCCATCGTGTTTGATTAAATTTGGTTTCTTTGTTATTTCCATTACAAAATATTTTGACAATGAAAATAAGAAAATTACGCGTGTAACTCTCTATTACAAAGGAATTTGAGTGGCTTTCTCACAAACGAGCGAGAGAGACACTACACATGTAGATCTCACGCTGCGTGGATTCTTGGCTTTGTCTTGAGGGCCGGCGTCGTCAGTGGACCACCTAAGCAACGATCGTCGAATCGACGGGGTTGAGTTAATGCTTCACTAAGGAAATAAGAACTAAAATAAATATCTTAGTAAGGTAAGATATCTACTCTTCCCAAGAATAAGTCTAAGATTAAACTTGAGGATCTCCACGTGGATGAAGTTCTTAAAATCTTCTTGGCTGAGCTCCAAATCTCCTTCTCTCTCTCTACACAAGGCTCTTAGCTTAGGAAATTTTTGATCTCCAAAACTCGATCTCGATCCCCCACCCAAGTGGGCGTAGGGGGGTATTTATAGCCTTTGGGAGGCGTCACATATGAAAAGAACACAAGTCGTCAAGTGTCCAAAATCCAAGTGGTGTAAGCGGCGGTGTTGGCCTTACCCGGCTGTCGCACATCTTTGGGCGGTGTTGTTACCTTAAAGAGGAGATGTCTCAGCTGTTGTAATGGCTTTCCTCCATTTTAGGCGATTAAATGCCCTAATTTTGCGCTTAGTGGTATTTTCAGCGTGTAACCGCCACTAACGTGGCTAAGCGTCTCTTTCGTTGAAAAAGTCAAGTGGGCCTCATAAGCATTAATTTGAACACTTCAAGAGCACATACCGGACATTCTTGGTGTCTCACCTTTGGTAGCGACACAAGTAAGTGTCTGCCAATGGCGAGAACCGCGACAGATGTCGGCCTTGATGGCGCTACAGAAAGTGTCGCCCGATGGCGAGACACAACAAGTAATCGTCCGATGGCGAGACACTATAGGTGTCACCGGGCATTGGTTTCACCACGTGATTAACTTCACGAGACTTTGGCGGCGTGGTCGCCGATCTTCTCATGATTAAGTCACATTTGGGGTTCTTCGGCAATTTTGATGCACATCCTCTGGCGGATGGATGGGTCAATTCCTTCTTTGGAAGGGTGACTCCTCTGGCCGGATGGAGTGGACTCCTTATTGTGAGTCGACTTGTACCACCTTTAGTCGACCTGGGGTTGTCGACCCATTCTGGTCGGTTGGGTTACGGACATATTTGATTAGGAGTAGGATGGACGCGTGTCGGCACTCGAGGAGGATCAACACAGCTCAATTGTAGGCTATTCGGTGGCCCCTTTCGCTGAACTTCGGTGGCGATGCAGATTAGCAGTTGTCGATTAGCGACTCTCGGTACCTTTATAAAAGCGGCGGAGTGCGCTATTAGATGACTTGGTCTTGACGTGCCTGCCTTGGGCTTAGGAGGTGCAAGGTCTTTTGGTTGAGAGTGCCTTGGGCTTTGGAGGGTTCGAGGTCTGTGGTTGAAGTGCTTGGGCTTAGGAGGGTGCCGAGGTCTTTTGGTTTCCAGTGGGAAGGTTGACTCCTTTCTTGGCACAGTGGGAAAGAGTCATTCGGCTTGCGAAAGTCAACTTCAGTAGCAGAGAGTCGACTTCGGCTGGCGAGAGTCGCCTATCTCCGCCACAGTGGGGAAGGAACTGTCGGCCTCGGTCTGCGAGAAAGGTCGCTGTCTCACTTTAGTGGGAAGAAAGGCTGTCTTGGCACGGTGAGAAAGGCGCTGTCTCGCCCTAAGGGAAGGAACTGTCTCGAAGCGAAAGGTTGCTGTCTCCGCCGGAGGAAGAAGAACCGGCCTCGAAGGAAGGTTGAAAACGAGTTGACCACTTCCTCAAAGAGAGATGAAACCTATGGTGGGTGTAGGTGTTAAAATTGCTTATCAATACAAACAAGACTCTCGTAAGCGGTGGGTTGACAGCAAACGATCCATCCGGCAATGCGACCAAACAGCCGTCGGCGTATTCTGTAGCAGCGAACCCATGAAATGAAATCGGCGTCTGAGCCAGCAACAGCGTCGTGGAGAAAACGGCAGCGAAGCTCAGCGAAGGCGAGTTGGCTAAACTCAAACGTCGGCGAGGCGGAATCAACCGTGCCAATCGTCGATGCAAGCGAGCGTTTGAGCTCGAAAGTTGATCGGACCACGGACTCAAACACAACTTGGCATCACAAGACAAAGCTAAGCCGGAGAACCGAAAAGAGTCGGCGGAAAATGTGAAGAGTCGGCGGAAGCGGCAGAGGCGGCCAGGCCGGCCAGCTGACCAAGTGGCCAAAAGTGGCTCGGCCACTGGTAGAGCCACCTGGCCAAGTGGCAGGAGGCTGACACTTTGGCAGAACCACCTCCAAGTGGTAGAGACCACCGGTCGGGCGCACCTTTTGTATAAATAGGGGGTCTTTATCGTCCGGTCGGATTTTTGGAAGCTGGGATTTGGTGATTTGAGGCTTGGACTTGGTTTTTGAGGATTTGGCTTTGGCTTTGGCGGGATTTTGAGGTTTCGAAGAATTCTCCGAGATCCGAGCGATCAGCAGCGCCCGTTCGAACAGCCGTGAGTACAAGTCGGTCGGCGTCGGATCCACAAATCAGCGGGGAAGAAAGCTTCGGGTCGAACTCTGGATACCCTCTAGGTTAAGCCGTCTTAATCTCGGGGATAGCCGTGATTTCTCCTTGTAGATCTCACCGCTCCGTGATCCTCTCGCCGTGAGTGTGATCCCGCGGTGATCCTCTCGCCGTGAGTGTGATCCCCTCGAGCCGTTTCCTTAGTGAAGCGAGGCCCTCGTCTGTAGTTCAGGCAGGTTTACACGGGATGGAGTGATGATCCGGACGAACAAAAGTCCGGCATAGGCAAAGAACCCGCATGGCGAGGATCGGGAAAATAGAGATCCTCGTGATTGTTCTAAAAGGAAGAAAGTTGTAATTTTCGTTTTTTGTTATGCGCTGAAATAAAGGCATTTCTTTTGTTTGAAATTTTGTTGTAGGCCAGCGTAATGCGAGTTCAAGCGAGCAATGAATAACAAACCAACTTTCCCGCGAACAATTTGGCGACCCGGTGGGAGCCAGCGGCTCAACAAAGAAGCGTCGATGTCATAACAGCGGATCCGATCCGGTCATCGAGGAGAGTCGAGTTGAGTTCGACCCGAGAAGAAGTATGAGAATACCTCTCCTCCTCGTCAGATCGGTTCCCCGAAGTCCAAGATGGTCTCCATGCAAGGAAGACGTCGGCCTCGAGATCGAGGTGAGAAAATCCACCACCACTTTGTCAAGGCTGCGGGCGGCGGTGGTTCCCGACTAACAGCGGCCAAATCTTGAGACCCCTATCTCTGCGGTGCGATTCCGCCAATAGCGTTGTGACTCTCTCCAAGAGAGCCCGTCGAGAGAGCTACGTCGGCGCTGGCGAAACAATTAGCCGAGGCGAAAGAGTCGATGGATGGGGTCGCTATGGCGGATCTAAGATCTAAGTTGACTTCGGTGAGAAGTCTGAGATCGTAGCCGATTCCTGGGGCGTGACGAGCGAATGGGTCAGTCAAAGCGAACCGTTCTACGCCGAGGGCGTATCGAGGCGTAGGCGCTCCTCGGCGCCAAACGGGCTTTGGTGCAACAAGCGCGAGTTGAAGAGGCGGCCGAAGAAGTCGTCGACAAATCGGCAGCTTGGAAGCCGTCGTCGAAGCTTCAACTCCAGAGCGAGCCGGCATCAAGCCTAGCTCGCCCGGCGAGCCAACTCACGCTCCGTGCTCGTCGAAATTGTGAGCACCTCAACAAAAGTGGCATCGGCCTTGAAGTTACCTCGGTTACGCACCCAAACTTCCGTGAAGCCAACTCGCCACGACCGGCCGGGCTTGCCGTTAAGGATCGCCTAGGTGGTTAAAGGAATCCGCGGTCACTCGATGCGAGTCGCACCCACAAGACAGAAGAAACTGCGGTACTGCGCGCAGGGCTTCAAATCAGTCAGAGCGTCGAATTCACACTTTCGCGTCGTCGCGGCAGTGACTTATGAAAGAGCTATTTGTTCTCGGAAGGCGGCTCTCATCGGCGATGACAGCGTTATACACGAGAAGTCGTGCCAACACGATAGGTTGCTCCGTTATTCATCACGGCGAGTTGTACTATCGTCTTTGGGGGTACAAGTAAATCGAAAAGGCGCCCGAATCAAACATGCCTTGCTTGTGCTGAAGCTGATCAAAGCGGTGTTATGCAGTGCAAGCTGCGCTAGAAACGACTTCAAGTAAAGGCGTGGGTCTTTGATAGGCTTCGACGAGAATGCGAACAAAGTCAAGGCGGCAGTAGAAAAGATGGGCCTTCAGGCGATGAATGCAGTGTTACCATCAATATGACCAGCGGAGGGCGTCATCCGTGCGTTCGGGAACGCATAGCGAATGACTTCGATTGCGGTCAGGCTGATGAAACGACAGTATCGCATAAAGATCGAGAAGGATTACCCTCGAGATGATGAAGTGTCGGATCGGCTCCTATAGCCGATAATACAATTTCCGGCATAGGACAACCTCATGGCGTTCGCGATCGCGGAACAAGTGTCCCGGATGCTTGAAGAGGCCCTAACCAAGCAAAAGGACAACTTTAAGCGAAATGGGCGGCCATGCAGCGGATGAAGCAATGCATGACCAGCAGATCCGGCGATAATGAACCGCCAAAGGCGAGCCAAGTCGTCGCAATAATGTCAACGGATAAGCGACCGCGGACGGGGAAGGCCAAAGCGTGGGTGATCGTCTTTGCTTTCGGCAAAAGCGCTAGCGATAACACGTCATTCCTCTGAAGTTTGCGAGCGAGGCGTAGGGGAAAATGAAAATAAAAGACCTCGAGAGAAAAATCAATACTTTGATTTCCGCTCAAGAGGTAAAGAAAACAGTATACCATGTCCTTACCAAGGTGGGAATCGATCCGTGTCAGGCAAAATTCAACCTCATCAACTTTACACCGTTTGGGGGAAGGGATCGCCCACTCGGCACTTGATCTACTTCAAGTCTCATCTAGGTGTTATCTCCGACGAGCCCTTGATGGTTCGGTCATTCGTTGGCACCCGCCGTGGTGCCTTGATTGGTACGTAGTCTCAAACCGGGGGCGTTAATAGGCTGGGATGATATGGAGGCCATGTTTCTCACCAATTTCTTCGGCGATGACAGGGTATCCATCGGTTCTTTGTTGAGCGAGCGAAAAAGCGAAGCTTGATGGATAACCGTCAAGAGGTTGAGAAATAAGGCAATGAATTAGAGACGATGTGGGAGAAGTTCATTCTCAAACTTGTCATAGCAACTTGTCATTGGACATGTTGGAAGCAATGGGGCTGCCGTCCGAGACACGGAAAGATTTAAGGATACGTGGAAGCAAGCCGGCGATTCACGAGGAGGAAAAGCGGAGAGGTCAGCTATGGTGGATGCTCACAAGCGGGAACTTTGTCCCGTGGCAAAGGTAAAGCGGCAAAGTCTGTAGGCGCTAATCAAGCGTTCGGCTGCAACCTGCGGCGGTCGCAACTCGCGTGCACCGGCAATCGCGGCCTCAATGGCGCCAACAAACTCGAGAATCGAAACCATCGGGTTGAGGTTTCCCGAAGACTTACGTTCAGGGCGAGGAAGTTAGGGCATCTTCAAATACCTTACGGAAAACAACAAAATCCGGTTGCCCCGATTGTAAACCAGGGGCAAACAAGGTTCTGAATCCTAAGTGCGTGCTTACCGCAGGCGGTACATCATCCTACAAAGTTACGCTACCATCTCAGGACAAGATTAGGGCCTTGATCGATGTTGGGTCATTACTCCAAAACCCTCTAAAAGAGAAGGTGGGAGCAAATCACGATCTCTATAAGCCGGATCAGGTTCCTTGGATTAGTTCCAACCGGCCTGATTGTGAAGGTAGGAATGAAGATGGTGAATGAAGATCCTCACGCGAACAGCGTAGAAGGGGCTCGTCGTGCCACGGCGACAAGCGGAGAAATCCTTTGGGTCCACACGACTTCTTTGGAAGGCGATCGATGGACTACATCCCGGCCATAAAAAGTCAAGGGAAAGGGCAAGCTATGCCATCTTTGCCAACAATTCGAAGAAGGATGATGAAAAAGTATCCACCTTCAATTTCAGGAAGAAAAGCGGAAGTCTTAAGCTACTAGGAGTGGACAAGAATACTCCTACAAGTATCGGAACCTCAAATCAAGCGCTAAGACAACATGTCAGTGGGGGTGACCCGACTCCTCTCACTCGTCTGAGAGAAAGAAGAAAAGGAGAAACGGACCTCGGGTCCGGGCTCAACTCGAAGCGATCCGATTCAATGCCGGGTGTGAGGATAGGCAGGAACATCGGACTCTCCATACGTTTTGGCGTCATGGCCCGGTTAGCGAACATCAGGCGAATAACTCTCTGAGTTGCTCCGTTGTCAAAGAAGCAGGGAAGCTCTACAAGCTCGGCGACTCACGAGGTGTTTCTCCTCGAGATCAAGCGTTCCGAGGAAGAATCGCACAACAATGCAACTTAGCAGCCAAAGCGCCCTTGCATTACTTTTACAAAGGAGGATATCTGAGCGAGATTCAAGCGATCGGCGCTATACTTCACGGGTATATTGGCTCTAGTAAGTTAGCAGGATCAAGTCGATCCGAGGGTTCATTTGTGAGCATTATGCCCTGCGCCTCATGTATCACCTTGGAATCCCTGCCGATGGTGGCATCAGCGAGCACAATGATCTATGGGTTTAACACCAGGCGGTCCGGCTTGGTAAGATCGATAAAGTGCCAAATGGGGATTTAAAGTCGAAGTCACACTGCTATGTGATTGGGGAGACTTCCTATAACTTATTGGAGTGGACCTTGGATCCGCGGTAATGTTATAGTCCATCTACTCTTCATCGGTGTCTCAAATATGAGCCACGAATAATGAAGTCAAGGCGGTTGGTTAAACAAGCGACCGTTTAAGGGGTGGAGAATTATTTCTTGATTCTCTCCTCTGGTAATGAGTCGAAGCTGAATCATGGCCCAAAACACAGACGGTGAAGAGAATCTAGAAGCGGGGCTTGATTATAGTGGTGGTTTTGTTTTAAATGACATTGTACCTGTAATCAATCTTGGCGATGAAGAATCGTCGGATGAACATTGTAATTGGCAAATTCTTAGATGAATCAATAAATGGCGATTTAGAGTACCCTTTGTCTTTGAATGATGTAATAGCGAGTTTATATACAACGATCTAGAGTTGCACTTACCAACTTCGGTCTTCTTACTTTACACAAAAGCAATTCCAAGACTCCTTTGGGACAACACTCGTCATCCCGCGAAGATCAAGTAGTGAAAAAGACTTGGTTTACGGAAAAGGGAATCGCGGTTCAACGCAGAATCATTTCTTAGAAGAAGATGAAGATGACAACGGGCTATCCTCAACACATTCAGATATAGTCCGGAGACACTGGGTATCATGAAGAAGTGGGAGTGCGACTTGACACAAGGAGAAGGTCTATGTTTGAGGCCGAGGTCCTCGAGTCCCTCCTAGCGGCATATGTCCCAAAGGGAAGCGGATAGCTACTATGCATTTAGAAGGGATTGGGATCACGAATCCTCCTCGAGAAGATGAATGCTCATGGCTAATTGATGATAATCCACGATGAGGAGCGGACATGTGCGATTCTTGACTTAGGATTACGACACGACCTCGGAGGCTTTCAAGGCTTTGATGTCAAATATGGCTACAGTCGATCCTGCTACTATTGAGGGTGATGAAGATATGCCAACATGGGAAGACCCATGGATCCATCAACTTCGAAGCGGTTTGGGGATAGATTCGAACAAAGAGAACCCCACTAAGGGCGAGGTAGTCGAGGTTAATATGGGTGATGAGGAGCATCCTAAGCTCATAAACATCGGCAATACTCTTCCCTCGGAAGAAAGAAGAGTTGATAAGCCCTGTCGGGGAGTATATCGATGTATTAAGCTTGGAGTTATGAGGACATGCGGGGACTCGACCCTAATGTGCGACACAGCCTCAACATCAGGTGGATGTCAAACTGTCAAGCAACCACAAAGGCGGTTTAGTCCACAAATCTTGAACAATCGTCGGCGAAGTGAAGAAACTCATAGAATCGGGATTCATCGAGGAAATTCAACATCGGATTGGGTGGCGAATATAGTCGGTCATGAAGAAGAATGGTTGTCGGGGATGCGTATGGACTCTGAGATCTGACGCTTGCTTGCCCAGATGACTTCCCTCTTCCAATCACCGATGTCATAGTCGACAATACGTGTGGATTTGAAGAATGTCGTTCATGGATGGTTTCTCGGGGTATAATCAAATCAAGATGCACCGGCGGTAAACACCGCAGTTGAAGCATATCGGTATATTTTGCTACGGTCATGCCATTTGGCTTAAAGAACAGCGCAACATACCGGCGAGCAATGGCGGAGATTTTCAAGATCATCTCAGGAAAGCGGTCGAATGCTCGTCGGCGACTTAGTTAAAAGGCGTGACAAAGGAGATCACATCAAAGATCTTAGAGCGGTATTGAGCTCATGCGAACTCATCGACTAAAATGAATCTGCCAAATCCTTCCTTGGAATGTCGATGTAAGTTTCTCGGTTTAATCGTCACAGACAAAGGAATCCGCGTCGATCGAACAAAGTGAAGGCGATTCAAGAATTGCAACCTCAGAAATCCGAGAGAACCGAGGGGGTTACAAGGCGATTGGTACATCCGGCGGTTCATATCGAACTTATCAGGGAAGTGCAACCGTTCTCAAAATTGAATAAGAAGAGTGTCATATATTTGGGGCGGCGTGCGCCGAGAGGCATTGAAGAGATCAAGTCTTATCTCGCTAAACCTCTGTTCTTGTTGCACGTCGAGCCGTTTTGATCTACGTCAAGGCAGCGGATCACTTTCGTTAAAGCTTTACCGCAGGCGGCGGCGGCCCGATCCGCGAGCAGCGATGTATTACGAGCGAACATTGGTGGTCCGGTCGATACCAATGGTGGCGGTGCCTTGCATTAGTGTTGCAATTGAGAAAATCGCGACACTATTTAGTCGGACGAGGCGATTTATGTTATCTCTACGTAAATCCGGTCGAATATTTATGACCAGCCGGCTTCAATGAGTTGGCGTTTGGCGAAATGGGCCTTGCTCTTGTCCATATGACTTGCACTTCAAACAACAAAAGTCGGTCAAAGGACAAGCGATTTGCGATCTCTTGGCATCCAGCCGACAGCGAGCGGTGAAGCTATATGATGATCTCGGGATGAAGTTGAAGTCAACACTACATCGCACCAACAAATATGGCGATTGTATTTTGTGGAGCTTCTCGGGCCACTAATGTAAAGTACCCGGATGTTCTAAAATCTCATTTGGAGTCGGAGTTGTCTTGATTTCCCAGAATCATGTCATGCCCGTGCTTATTCACTCCGCGAACCTTGTTCCAATAGCGTAGCGAATACAGCGCGTTACTCGGACTTAGCCGCCAGAGGGGAAGTCGAATATCTCGAGCATCTGGCGATTCTGGCGATAGTTAAGCGGGTTAGTGGTGACTACGAGTCGAGGAATCGGATCTAATCCCCTATCATCGGATAGCTTGTTGAAATGGCGGACTCATTGAAGGATTCTTCATCGAATATATCCGCCTCCAAAGCGCTCCAGAGATCTGCTGGCGGCGTTAGGCGTGTCGTTAACAACCAGAGGCCGAGCAACTAGTTCACGGTCGGGACTCACCAACTCTTAGTACCATTATCGATGAGGCACGAAGGTAAAGGGGTAGTTACCAAAAGTACATGCAACCCAAACCAAGTTGGAGCCAGAGATTGGCTTTCCTATCATCGATTCGTCTTACATGGTATTCTACGAGAAGGCGTGAAGGAGAAGTCAATCGGCGAAAGAGCTCAAGATTCTTTTCGACGAAACCCGGATGCTATATCGTGCGAGTGCGATGGTCTTTACCGATGCCTCTCAAACAAAGGCGAGAAGAGGTCCCGGGAAGCACGAAGGTGAATGTAGTGCGCACCGGCTGGTCAAGCTCTGGCGAATCGGGAGAATGGGCTACTTTTGGCCCGCGATGATTAATGAGCGATTGAAATGCGCTCGGAAGTGCCATGCGTGTCAAATTCCGCGAATTATATGCATCGGCGCCGGAAGCGGTTGCATCCTTGACCACATCAGGCCATTGAGACATGGGGAATGGGCGTTGTAGGTCCCATTTTTCCTCCGTCGGTTAAAGGAGATCGGTTTATTCTAGCGATCACAGGCTACTTCTCAAGTGGGCTGAAGCAATCCGCTAAAAGAGGTCAAAGCGATAAGTAAATCGAGATTCATCAAACACCATGTCATCTATCGACATGGTGTCCCAAACGGATCGTGCATGACAGCGGTCCCAATTTATCGGCAATTCCTTCATCGGGTTTTGCGAAAAATTCAAGATACAAGATGTCTCGTCGACGGCCTATAATCGGCGAATGGGTTAGGCGTTCAACAAAACGATAATCAAGATTTTGTCAAAGCTTGTGAAGAATAACAAAAGCTGGGGCGATAAACTTCGGAGAAGCACTTTCGGGCATATCGCTGCTTGATGCGTATGGCGGGAGCTACCGTACTCTGCGGTTTCACGGTGTGAAGCAATTCTCCGTTGGAAATCGAGATCCGATCACCAGCGTCGCCGCACAGAGAGATGGCGGTAGAAGAACAACATCAAAAGCGTCTGAAGATCTTGAGATGTTAGATGAGAAGCGCTGGAGGCTCAACAATGCATTGAGTTCTATCAAGCTAGGATGTGAGGGCTTTCAACAAGAAAGTTGACGAGAGAACCTTTAAGGAGGAGATCTGCGTCCCATTGCTGAGCGGTAGATAATCCTCACCTCTAAAAGAAAGGTAAATTCGAACAAATGGGAAGGACCGTTTATAATAGACACGGTCTATTCAAGCGGTGCATATCGCTATATCACTGAGAATGGCGGCCGGCAATTAATGTCGATAAATGGGAAGTTTACGAAAAAGTATTATCCTTAGTACATTCGGGATAACCCATTTTGATGGGAAGTTCCTCGAGAGAATATCTCACTCATATTCATGAGGATAACCCTAAGTATTGTGTTTTCCTCCAAAATTCTCTTCGATCAAATTCATTGTGGTGGGCCCACTAAAATCTCCACGGTCCAACCACCGACAAATTCCCTCTCGATTCCTTCCACGAGCAGAGGTCCACTTCAGTGCAGTTGGCAATCACCTAAGCGAGCAGCTATCCATACCCTTCCAAGATTCTGGTGGAGACCCACTCTTAGTTTCTCATCGGAAATAGAATACATTCTTCCTTTCCACTTCACTGGAGATAGGACATATCCTTCCTCTTGAAGCAAGAGATAGAATACATTCTTCCTCTCTTGTCTTAGATTCTCAGTGGAGATCCTCTTAGTTTCATCTTTCAAGATTCTCAAGATGGAGATCCCATTTTAGGTCTCTTTCCTTTGGAAGCGGGGACAAAAATCCTTCCTTTCCGCTGGGAGATAGGATAAGATCCTCCTTCTCTCATCAATAAGAGATAGATACAAAACCTTCCTCTCTTAAATTAAGTGAGCACACGGAGATAGGACACAAAACCTTCCTCTCCTTGGCAGAGATGGGATACAAAACCTTCCTCTCTTGTTCATCACTTACAGGAGATAGGAGACAAGATCCTCCTTCCTCTCCACCTTGGGAAATAGAATACATTCTTCCTTTTCCACCTCAATCAATCTTAGGTTCAACCCTTCTCGGTCAAAGAAGGGGCCAAGATTCATCTTGGGGTATTTTATCGAAGCCTAAGAAGGGATAAAGCCAACGCCTCACAGCGTTGCGGTTTAGTCTTTCTCCGATTGAAGAAGACACGAGTTGATTAAGGGCATTTTATCCGAAGCCTAAGAAGGGATAAAGCCAGCATACCTGCAGCGTTGCGGTTTAGTCTTTCTCGATTGAAGAAGACACGAGTTGATTTTGGGGCATTTTATCCGAAGCCTAAGAAGGGATAAAGCCAGCGCCTCCCGCAGCGTTGAAGTGAGTCTATTCCGTGATAAAAGCGAAGCCTCGTATTCAACATCGTAGCATTAAGTCTAGAAGAGTTTCATTCTTTTAGCACAGCGTTGTGTGGAGCGGTTTAGATAATCTACATGCTAGCCCAACTCAAGCGGTAGTTGGTAAAGGCTCATCAAACCCGTTGAAATTTGGGGTTGGCCAATAACCCTAAAGTCAGCGCCTTGGCGTTGCGGTTTAGTCTTTAGATTGAAGAAGACACGAGTTCGATTAAGGGTACATCATCCGAAGCCTAAGAAGGGATTAAGCCAGCGCCTCCGCAGCGTTGCGGGCGATCTCTTGCGGTAAAGAGTACCAAGCCTATGTATTCAATATCATAGCAAGTCTAGAAGAGTTTCATTCTTCGGCACAGCGTCCGCGTCGCGAGCGGATTTGGACAATCATGCGTAGTAATTCAAGCGGTAGTTGGTAAAGGCTAATCAAATCCGTTGGCTGAGGTTTGCCAAAATCCTATAAGTATTATGGTTAATTATTTACGATGAAATAAAAGAATCATAATAGAGCACAAAGAGGACGAAATATGTTTTATTGATAAAAGTGAAGTTACAAGGTTTCTAGCGGCAAATTTATGGCGGCAAATTTCTTTGCTGCTTCGAATACTTTATTGAGCTTGTTGAAGTTCCTCACGGCTTCGACCACAGTCTCCTCGGCTGCCATTAAGGGCCTCATGATCTCCTTCTTGATGTCAACGACTTCGCTTGAGAGTTCAAATTCCTCGAACGCGACGAGAGTCTTTTCTTTGTTGGCCGTCGGCTTCAAGGCGATCGGGCTCTCCCTCGCCGCTTGAGTTCTGTTGAGCTCTACTATCTCGCTTCTCCGGCGACACAAGACCAAAAATGTCCCCGGAATGAAGCTTGCGACAGCGATCTCAAATGAGACGCACAGCCTGTGCATTTGAACTTGATCACGCGGTAAATGCGGTGAGCCTGCATCTCTGTCTCTATATGAGGGCAAGGCTACCTCAAAATCTTATAGACTTTGGAGCTTAACCTCTAAATGGTGAAATCATCGACAATGTGATGCGGGACTCAATCTTCGGATATTCTCCCAGTCGCAGCCTACTCCAAATAGGATTACAGTATAAACTAATTCACAGTTCTTAGCGAGAAGTTCACGGAGAATATTACCATATTCTTAAGGATAACTTCGATAACCCTCAACTTCCTCCTTGTGGAACCTCAAGAGGGATAAATTGGCCAATTACGGCGGTTACATGTTGGCGGACGGCGTTCAACCTTGAAAGAATTCCTCCCGGCTATATCAATGCCGATTCATGCGTCGCCACAAGAAGGCCAATCGATCAACGATGCAGGTGGGATAAATCCCAAAAGAATTCCTCCCACTGAGGATAATTGTGCTCAACAGGAGTAATATATGGCGGCACAACCGGCAGTAAATTAGCGAAGGATTCACCGATCAGCGGTTCGGATCCACAAGATCCTTGCGCCGGTCAACGTTGCACTCACGATTGAAGGCTAAAACCCATATAGTTGAAGCCAATTAGCGTCGTAGTGAAGAATTCCCGATCAGCGGAGGAATCGATGTCAATTGGGCGACAATCCACCGACCGAGTCAACAACGTAAAGAAACTTAATTAGCTTCTGTTTGAAATTCCAACAGCGGTCAAGCAATAAATCTGACCTTAACACCTGAGGGATCCTACAAAGCAGCTGGAGAACACGAGAGGATTGGAGGAATCAAATCTGGAGCCAATCTCAAAGAAATTCATCCATCGACTTACGGTCAAGATCTCAACAACGGTCGGACAAAAATGCGATGCAGTAATACCTTCAATAGTCTTACAAAGCCTTTGGAAAGGCTGGGAGATGAGAGATCAAGCAGGTCATTATTAGAATCCTATCACTAAAGGGTGAAGGGCTCATCATGTCAAAGCATCGGACTCATCAGAATCGAGGCGAGCGCTTTGGAGAATATCTGTGGCGTTAAAATTGCTTATCAATACCAAACAAGACTTCGTAAGCGGTGGGTTGACAACCGGCGATCCATCAAACAGCTGACGACGAGCAGCCGTCGGCGTATTCTACGCGTAAGCAGCGAACCCGCGAAAACCAAAGTCGGCGTGAGCCGGCAAGCAAACGGCGTCGTGGAAAACCGGCAACGGCTCAGCGAGGCGAGTTGGCTAAACTCAAACGTCGGCGGGCGGAATCAACGTACTTAGTCCGTCGATGCAAGCGAGCGTTTGAGCTCACGAAAGTTGATCGGACACGGACTCAAACACATGGCGACATCAGAACAAGCTAAGCGGAGAAGACCGAAGAGTCGGCGAGCAGCCGAAGTCGTGAGGAAAACAGCGAGGCGGCCAGGCGCGGCACCACCGGCAAAGTGGCCAAGGTGGCTCGGCCACTTTGGCCGAGCCACCTCAACCAACGGCGAGGTGCCTCGGCCAGTGGCGAAGAGCTCCCTTTGGCCGAAACCACCTCGGCAATGAAGCTGGCCACTGGCGAAACCACCGGCTAACAGCGGAGTGCCCTCGACAATGGCGAGGTGCCTCGGCCGTGGTAGGCTCCTGTCAGCCCGTACCTTTTGTATAAATAGGGGGTCTTCTCGGAGGTCAGTTTTGGAAGGGATTTGGTGATTTGAGGCTTGGACTTGGTTTTGAGATTTGGCTTTGGCTTTGGTGAGGATTTTCGAGGAGTTTAGAAGAATTCTCCACGAGATCCACGGCGATCAGCGCCGTTCAGAACGCCGTACAAGTCGATCGGCGTCGGATCCACAAATCGCGGGGTAAACTTCGGGTCGAACTACTGAGATACCCTCTAGGTTAAGCAGTCTTAATCTCGGGGATATTGTGATTTCTCCTTGTAGATCTCACCGCTCGGCGATCCTCTCCTTCGTGAGTGTGATCCCGGCGATCCTCTCCTTCGTGAGTGTGATCCCCTCGGTAACCGTTTCCCGTGAAGCGAGCCCCTCGTCTGTAGTTCGAACCGGGTTTACACGGAGGATCGAATTGCGGTAGTCCGCGGACGAACAAAAGTCCGGCATAGGCAAAGAACCCAGCATGGCGAGGATCGGAAAATAGAGATCCTCGTGTTTGTTCACAAAAGGAAGAAAGTTGTAATTTTCATTTTTATTATGCGCTTTGAAATAAAGGCATTTCTTTTGTTTGAAATTTTGTTGTAGGCAGCGAAGGCATGCGAGTTCAAGCGAGCAATGAATAACAAACCACTTTCCTGAGCGGTGGTAAACTATTGATGCTATGTATCACACAATCAATTAATAATGAGTTTGAAGATGATTAAGGTCCCTTATCTCCCTTGATGGCTGATCCCCGATGAACCACCTTGGAGTTGCTTGCAAAGCGCAACCGTTAGAGGACCCAGTTGGATTCTCGGGTTTTCCTCAACGATCAAGTCAATACTCACGAGCTTGAGAGTGGATAACCAAAAATGGTAGAAGAGTTTTAAGTCCTAAGTGTGCGAGTTTTTGCTCACCTTGGTGGTGTTAACAATCCCTCTACTACGGTAGTTGTAGAGGGCAATTCCATAATTTGGTGAGTTGAAACAAGCAGTTTAGTCAGCGAGTTACTTTACGTGTCTAGCGTATTGTGAGAAAGTCACTAATGATTTGATATGATGGTGATTGATGGAACATGGTGGGTGGTGAGTCATGAGGATTTTTGGGGCTAGAGTAATGATGACTCGGCGATGCATTTAATGTGATGATGGCTATTGGCGTGTTCGAGGATGGCTGCTGACTTCGGCTTTGTTTGGAAGGGGCGTCGGGCTGGCCGGGTGGATGACTCGGTTGAGAAAGGTTGTGTGGCTGGCGGTGGGCGACTCACGGTAGGAAGAGTGCGTGTGGGCGGCCGGGTGGAAGACTGGCCGGGTGGACAACTCTTGTTGGGAAGGGTTGTGTGGGCTGGCCGGTGAAGCGACTTCGTGTTGGGAAGGTCGTGTGGGCACGGCAGTGGGCGACTCTGTTGGCTAGAAGGATGGGTTGACTCCTTGTTGAAAGGGTAACTCCTCCTAGCCGGATGGATGGGTCGACTCCTTGTTAGAAGGGTGACTCCTCCTGGCCGGATGGATGGGTCGACTCCTGTTGGCTGGGAGAATGGGTCGAATCCTTATTGGAAGGGTGACTCCTCCTGACCGGATGGATGGGTCGACTCCTTGTTGGAAGGGTGACTCCTCCTGGCTGGAAGGATGGGTCAACTGCTCCTGGCTGGAAGGATGGGTCGACTCCTTGTTGAAAGGGTGACTCCTCGTGGCCGGATGGATGGGTCGACTCCTTCTGGCTGGAAGGATGGGTCGACTCCTTGTTGGAAAGGTGACTCCTCCTGGCCGGATGGATGGGTCGATTCTTTGTTGCAAGGGTGATTCCTCCTGGCCGGATGGGTCGACTCCTTGTTGTAAGGGTCGACTCGTACCGCCTTTTTAGTCGGCCTCTCATGGAGGATTAACACTTAGCTCAATTGCAGGCTATAACAGAAATCATTAATAAATCTTACCGCCATGGGTTTGAATCAAGCGTATGCGGAGATAGAGAGAGAGTCTAATCACAGCCCTGAACTTTGCACAACAAATCAGAATGATTGGTACAAACTTCAAAATGTTGGCACTTTTGTCCGTCTCTAAGTCCGTGCAACAGAAAGTGTTAGTTACTATTCGCTCATAGTTTCAGTCTCCGCCGCTCTCTTTCTCATGGCATGATTCGAACAACGATTACTCCATCATTTGCCAGTGGTGGTAGCATAATGTCTATGAAATTTGTTATGTGTGCTAATACATTTGCTAGCTAGACTGTGAAAGGATCATTCTAATGTGTCAAAACTATGAAGCTGTAATGAGGACTGGGAGTTATAACCTTCATAGAATGAAATCAAGTATGGATTACTTGTATATAATCCATATGGATACATGGAATGAAATCAAGCCATTTCCAATCAATTATTGACAACCTTCATAGTTGATGCGTGAAGGTTGCGAGCGCCCAACTTGGACTTCAAATAGTTGAATTGTTGAGCAACAAGGGCCTTGGTAAAAATATCTGCTATTTGGTGTGACGTTGGAATCTTGGATGGCTGAATTAGTCCTTGTTGCAATTTCTCACGTACAACATGGCTGTCAATTTCAATATGCTTTTGTCCATTCATGAAAAACTGGAATTGGCTGCAATATGTAGAGCAGATTGATTGTCACAATATAGAGGTATAGGAAGAGGTGTGTGGAGACTGAGATCATCTAGTAGGTAAGAAAGCCAAGTGATCTCACGAGAAGTGGCTGCCATAGCGCGATATTTGGCTTCAGCAGAGGAGCAAGAGATGACAGACTGTTTCTTAGTTTTTCCAGGATATGGGACTGGAACCAAGAAAAATGCAATAGCCTGTGGTGGAGCGTCGAGTGTCTTGACATCCAGCCCAATCAGAATCACAAAATGCTTCTAATGAAAGAGGGGAAGAAGCCGAAAGAAGAATGCCTTGCCCAGGAGTGGATTTGAGATACTTAAGTAACCGCATGGCTACGTCATAATGAGGTTGGCGAGGCTGATGCATAAACTGACTGAGGATGTTAACTGCGTAAACAATATCTGGTTGCGTAATGGTGAGGTAAATTAGGCGACCAACCAATCGGCGATATGTAGAATGGTCATCTAAAAGTTCACCAGTAGAGTTATTGAGCTGCAAATTTTGCTCCATAGGGAAATCATTAGGTCGAGAAGTGGTATAGCCAGAATCACGCAGGAGATCAATAGTATATTTGCATTGGCATATATAAATTTCGGCTCTGGACCTTGCTACTTCAATTACCAAAAAATAATTCAAAGGACCCTGATCTTTAATGTGAAATCATTGCCGAAGGAATGCCTTCAGCTGAGCAATAAGATGAGAACTAGAACCGGTGATAATTATATCATCAACATACACTAAAATAAAGATTGAGCCATCTCGATGATGTAAGGAAAATAGAGAATAATCAGCATGTGACTGAGAAAAACCAAATTCCAATAGAACAGAAGAGAATTTGACAAACCATTGACGAGAGGCTTGCTTAAGCCCGTATAAAGACTTATGTAATCCACATAAAGTGGCTCCCCCTTGCGACGATAACTAGGGGGAAGAGTCATGTAGATCCTCATCGAGATCTCCATGAAGGAAGGCGTTGTTAACATCCAATTGGTGAAGAGGCTAATTCCGAACAGCTGTGATAGTAAGGAGAACCCGGACAGTAATAAGCTTTGCAACTGGTGCAAAGGTATCATGATAGTCGACACCTTCAACTTGAGTGTAACCGTTGGCAACAAGACGGACTTTGTATCTTTCAATGCTCCCGCCAGATCGCCATTTAATTTTATGGACCCATTTGCACCCAATAGGCTTTTTGTCTCGTGCCAAAGGAACAACTGAC
The DNA here is from genome assembly GCA_012295165.1 of Asparagus setaceus. Taxonomy (NCBI): domain Eukaryota; kingdom Viridiplantae; phylum Streptophyta; class Magnoliopsida; order Asparagales; family Asparagaceae; genus Asparagus; species Asparagus setaceus. The sequence continues at coordinate 2,437,665 of CM022703.1, forward strand.
CAAGTCTGATTCCTATTCAAGGCATCAATCTCAGTTTTCATTGCATCTTTCCATTCCTGAATTTTCATAGCTTCGACAAAACTAGCAGGTTCATGATTTTGAGACAAGGAAGAAAGAAAAACACGATGAGGAGAATTAAAATGTGTGTATGACAAGTGATTGGAGAGGGGATATGTTATACCTGAATCGGGAGTCGATGGTTCTTGGAGTTGAGTAGAGTAACAGTGATAAATATCAAGCTTGTGGGGCCTAGTGTGAGGACGGGTAGATCGCATGGGAGGAGGAAGCAGAGGCGATGCATCAGACGTGTTTGGTGAAGAGGATTGTATGCTAGGGAGATTTGAGGATATTGGGTTTGAAGGAGAAGAAGGGGAATTTGAGTCTGGATGTGGTACAACAATTTGGTTTAGACTTGATGATGTTTGACTATTAGATGGAGAAGATGGGTTGAATAAAGGAGATTGGGAGGTGATGGGCGGGTCAACAAGGCTATCTGCTTCGTCTAAATCAATGGGTAGAGGCAGAACAGTTGTAGGAATATTAGAAATTGGTTTTATGATGGAAAAAGGAAACACATGCTCATGAAAAATTACATCATGGCTTATAAAAAAAATTTTGCTCAATTAAATCATAAATTTTGTAGCATTTTTTTGCCAAAAGGGTAGCCTAGAAAAAACACCTGGATGTGCTCGAGAATCAAATTTATTTTGGATGGAGGCAGTGGCGGAGTCAAGAATTTTAGTAAGGGGTGTCCAAACTAAATGAGAGGGGAAAGGTGAAAAAATAAACTAGGATAATATTTGGTTAAGGCTGGAGACGAAGGGAAGGTAGTCGGATAGGCCAAAAGGAAAGCATGAGAATGAGATCTAGCTAGCTGAGTCTTTGGGGATGAGGCCAAAAGGAATGCATGTGTGAACGTGGGTCCCACGTTGCTCTGAGGAACCAGTTCTTGTAGCAACCATATAAAAATAAAAACAAAATAAGTTTTAGTCCCATCAATTTGGGTTGAAGGAAAATTCTTAATTAATTCCCTTTAAATAGGAGTTAAACCTAGGATTTGTGGTGTGGAGAAAAGTGAAGAAAAAGGAGAAAAGCTAGGGCTTTTTTGGCGGACTAGAGAGAAAAGCTTGGAGATTCTACAAGAGAGGTCAATTTCTCTTGGGTAAAATCAAAGTTTTTCTTTGGGACGAGCTTGTGGATTGTACAAGTCGTCGGTGTTCTTTATAGTCAAATCTCCCTCACCCCTCCGGTGGAAGTAGGCAATTTCTTAGAACCACGTAAATCTCGTGTCTTTCTTGTTTTCTTTGTGAATTTGCTATTGTTTGTAGGTTCCCTTGATTGATCCCCAAATGCTTGTTGAGAGGAAGAGTAGATATCTCACTTTGTTGGGATATTTTACTTTCTATTCTTGTTTCCTTCGTGAAGCGGGAATATATCAAAGCCTTCTCTTGGGTGATATCGCTTCCACGGCGTCTTGGCGTTGACCGCATCCAACAATTGGTATCGAGTATTATTTAGATTGAAAGTGGTGTAGCTACGGTTTGAGGTGGTGCTCGGTAACCGAGAGAAGCGGGTTTATTAATACAAGCGGAGAATGGCGTCTACCGATAAATCGGTCAAAGTGGGAAAATTGAGATTGAAAAGTTCAATGGGAAGAATGATTTTCCTATTGGAGGATGCGGATGAAAAACTCGATTTGCAAAAAAGCACAAGGCTTTGGTGGAAAGAAGAAGCACAAGGATATGTCGATGAGGATTGGGAGGAGCTGGATCCGGAAGCACGGTCGATTATCCTATGCCTTGAAAGGAATGTAGCTTTCTTGGTAGATGGAGAGGAAAGCGGCTGGCGTGTGGAAGAAGTTAGAAAGTACCTTCATGACGAAGAGTCTAGAAAGCGGATCTATTTAAAATCAAATTGTATACTTGCAAGATGGAGGAGGGCTCATCAATCAGGAATACATCAACAAGTTTGATAGGATCATATCGACTTGAAAGACATAGATGTGAAAGTTGTAGATGAGGATCAGCGCTTCTACTACTCGCCTCAAGTATTATGAGAACCTGGTGCAAACACCGATGCTTGTAGGAGACAATTTGAAGATGGATGAGACTAGAACGCCGCTTCTAGCGGATGACCTTCTGAAGATGCAAACCGCGACATGACTACCGGTGGTAACAAAGAACAAGCGAGATTGTTTGCTAGAGGAAGGAGCAATGAGGGAAAAGACAAGGGAGGAAAGTCTAGATCTAAATCGAGACCTCTTATGGGAAAATCGTGTTTTAAATACGTGAAGTTGGGCATTTCAAGGTCAACTGTCCAAATAAGAGAGTAGGTGGAAAGAAGAAGAACAACAACAAGACCGAGAGAGAGGGCAAGGAAGAGGCGAGCTACGCTTCGTGAGGAAGGAACGATAAGGAGTGCTATGTCGCCACGCGTGGCGAGGATATCTCCTGAAGTGGATACTTGATTCGGTTGCTCTTACCACCTGTGTCCAAATAGGAAGTGGTTTACTACCTACAGAGGCATTGATGGTGGAACCGTATTGATGGGGAACAACCATGCTTGTAAACGGTGGGGCTAGGTAATATCAAAATCAAGATGCATGATGGAGTGGTTCGAACCTTGACGGATGTGAGGCATGTTCCCGACTTGCGGAAGAATCTTATCTCAGTTGGTGCATTGACCCTACGGTTGTAAAATTGTTACGGAAACGGAGTAAAGAAGGTTGTTCGGGTTCCCTTATAGTGATGAAGGGTATTCGTCACGGTAATTTATATACTTCTCGCACGCGACGTGGAGATGCAAATGCTGGAACTGCGAAGTGGTGGAGACCCATGTGAGCACACACGGTTATGGCATAGGCGCTTAAGCATATGTCGAGAAGGGTCTAGTTCTCGCTTGGTAAAGAGGGTCTGGCGAAGAATCTGAAGGAACCTAGCATGGATTTTGTGAGGATTGTGTGTATGGAAAGTCACACATGGTTCGGTTCGAGAAGCAAGTCTAAGAGCGAGGGATACTAGATTATGTGCACACGGATGTTTGGGGTCCGGCTCGAGACCACTTCTAAGGGTGGTTCCAGATATTATGTCTCGCTCATAGATGACTATTCGAGGTATGCTTGGATTTATTTTCCAAGCATAAGAATGAGGTGTTCGAGACATTCAAGAAGTGGAAAGCAATGGTTGAGAAAGGATCGAAAGAAATTGAAGACACTAAGATCCGATAATGGTACAGTGTATACGATGGTGCTTCGTGATCGAGGGAATTGTTCGACATCGACAGTCAACACCACGCCAGTAATGGGGTCGCAGAGAGACCGAACCGAACATTGCGGAGAAAACAATGAGTATATGATCATACCGGATTGGGCAACTAATGGTGGGCGTAAGGTGGCTACAGACTTGTTACATCGTGAACCGCTCACCACATTCGACATTGATGGTGATACACCTATAGGGTGTGGTCGAGAGAACATGTAGATTATGATAGGCTCGAATTTTCGGATGTACCGCCTACTATCCGTCAGCGAGGAAAGCAGCGAGGCCAAGAAGGCAATATTCTTGGGATATGCGAAGGGCGTAAAGGCTATCGCCTTTGGTGTACGGAAGATTCAAAGTTCGTGATCGCCAGGATGTTACCTTTGATGAAAAATCCATGATTGCTAGAGCCCAAGGATGATGGTGTTAGGACCGATGAGACTTCTAAGTCTCGTGTTATTGAAATAGAACCTAAAGACCAACCGTGTTCTAGTCTTGTTCAAGTGGGAAGTCGTAGATGATGAGCTTAAGCGGGGAGGAGGTTCAGCAGAGAATACACAGTGCACAACAAACACAACGAGGATAGTTTGGCTTCCACTAGGCCAAGCGAGCATACAAGCGTGCATTGGCGGGCTGATCAACCCTCAAGCACTATGGGCAGGTTAATTTGGTTGAATCGCACTCGGTGGAGGAGGGCGAGCGGTCTCCTTCAAAGAAGCTATTCGGGACAAGGATAGTGAGAGTTGGTTGGGCTGCGATGGAGGAAGAGATGGAATCTCTTCTAAAACCAAACATGGGAGGTGGTCCCATTGCGTAGGAAGAAAAGTTATTGGTTGTAAGTGGGTGTATAAAAGAAAGGAAGATCTTTGAGCTCGGTGGTACAAGGTACAAGGCGAGGCTAGTGGCTAAGGGTTTTGCGAGAAAGAGAGGGTGTGGATTACAATGAGATATTTTCTCCGGTGGTGAAACACACTTCTATTAGTGCTATTGAGTATTGTTGCTCACGGTGATCTTGGTGGAACAACTTCGATGTTAAAGCGGCCTTCTTGCGGAGACTTGGATGAAGAGATCTGCATGCTTCAACTGAGGGCTACAAGGTTGAGGACAAGGAGGATCATGTGTGTCGTTTGAAGAAGTCCTTGTATGGATTGAAGCAATCTCCCGACAGTGGTACAAGCGATTTGACTCCTTCATCTTTGAAGCATGGGTTTTCGGCGACTATGATTGTTGCGTTTACATTGGAAGCCGTAGAGGTAATTATATCTATCTCCTTTTGTATGTGGATGACATGCTTATTGCTTCTAGGCGGGGTGGAGATAGATAGGTTAAAATCTCAACTTGGTGAAGAGTTCGAGATGAAGGACATGGGCCGCTAGGAAAATACCGGGTATGGAGATTAGAAGAAGCGAGCGAACCGGCGATTGTTCTTGAGTCGGAAGGGCTACATAGGCGGGTGTCGCGAGGTTTGGGATGCAAAGTGCTAAGTCATGAGTGACTCCATTGGCTCCACACTTTAGACTTTACGGTAAACAATCTCCCACTACAAATGAAGAGAAGGCGATATGGAGCGGTTCCCTATGCTAGTGCGGTTAGCGGCTTAATATGCGCAATGGTGTGTACAGCCGGATATTTCCACAGTGGTGTGGTTGATGGATTCATGGCGAATCAGGAAAAGGCAGGAAAGGATGAAGTGGGTCTGAGGTAGTTAAAGGTACCGTTGATCACGAATACGTATTTTGGTGGAGAAACATGTCAGTTGATGGGTTTGTGGACTCGATTATGCGGGCGATCTAGATAGGCGGCGATCTACTCTGGTTATGTATTCGGATACATGGGGCTCGGTTAGTTGGCGATCGATGTTGCGAGCTATAGTGGCACTTTCTACTACGGTAGAGTACATGGCCATGGCGAGAGGAGTGAAGGAAGCATTGTGGTTGTGGGGTCTTCTAGATGATTTGGGGATTGGCGGGGAAGCGTGAACTTGTGGTGCGGCGGTCGAGTGCAATTCACTTGGCAAAGAATCAAGTTCATCATGCTCGTACCAAGCATATCGATGTCGGTATCATTTAAATGCGAGATGTCATAGAGGAAGGCGATATTTCTCTCATGAAGGTACACACGAATGAGAATCCATGAACATGTTAACTAAGGTGGTCACATGTAGCAAGTTTAAGCATTGCTTGGACTTGCTTCATATCAACGTGTTGATGCATGAAGGGCATGGCCTTGGTGATGGGGTGAGGTGGAGACAATTATATGAAGAACAATTCTGAGAACTACGGTTAGCTTGATCCGGTGGAGATGCGTAGGCGTGGCGGTATAGTGGCTGACTAGATTGGCTGGTTTGGTGATGGAGATCTCTCTAGTAATGTTAGCGGTGTTCTTCGGTGTTCGTCCAAAATTTGAGGTTTATCAAATGATGTGCGAGGTGGAGAATTGTGAGCGTGGGTCCCACGTTGCTCTGAGAACCTCGGGGTTCTGTAGCAAGCGCTCTGAGGAACCCGAGTTCTTTGTAGCAACCATATAAAAAATAAAAACAAAATAAGTTTTAGTCCCACATCGGCTAGGTTGAAGGAAAATTCTTAATTAATTCCCTTTAAATAGGGAGTTAAACCTAGGATTTGTGGTGTGGAGAAAAGTGAAGAAAGGGAGAAAAAGCTAGAGCTTTTTTTGGCGATGGCTAGAGAGAGAAAAAGAGAAAGCTTGGAGAGATTACGCAGAGAGGTCAATTTCTCTTGGGTAAAAATTAAAGTTTTTCTTTGGGGCGAGCTTGTGGATTGTACAAGTCGTTGGTGTTCTTTATAGTCAAATCTCCTCACCCCTCAGGTAGGTAGGCAATTTCTTAGAACCATGTAAATCTCGTGTCTTTACTGTTTTGCTTTGAATTTGCTATTGTTTGTAGGTTCCCTTGATTCAGTCCTAGTACTGTTGAGAGGAAGAGTAGATATCTCACTTTGTTGGGATATTTTACTTTCTATTCTTGTTTCCTTCATTGAAGCGGGAATATATCAAAGCCTTCTCTCGGGTGATATCCTTCCAGCGGCGTCTTGGTGATTGACCCCATCCCAGACATGGGAAAGAGATCGATCTAGCTAGTTGAGTCTTTGAGGGTATAGTAAACATAGTGGGGTCTTTGGGGATTAGAGCGGATGAGGGAGCTCACGAGAAATCCAAGCGACTTCATGATCTATGCAACTTGCTAGAAAGCGGAGGAGTTTTGAGAAAGTTGGAGGGATCTTACACTTCATCCCCTATGAATTATGAAATTATTATTACCATTATCCCCTTGATTTTTAAAAAATATTTTGGGTGTTTTGTATATCACTTAAATCATGCATATTTGCAAGACTATCCTACAATCACGATTTGCTAAACTATTCTCAAATTACAACCTTAGTTAAAATACCCCAAAGCAATAAATCATTAAATTTGATAGGCTAATTTATAAGCGCAATATAAAAATATCAATAAAATAGTCAAATTTTTACTCAATATATCCAACAAAATTGATGATTTGTGGATTTGGGACTTTTTCTTCTAAATTGGATAGTTTTATAAATATTGAGACTTATATAAGAGGTAGTTTTGCAAATGCACATAATATAAGGGGTATATATAAAGTAGCTGCCAAAATACAATCACCCCAAAACGTAAAGGTAGATTAGATTGAAAACGTAATGCATGTGCAACATTTAAAGATCTCTATGCTTACGTTCAACAACACCTTTTTGTTGAGGTGTATCAACACAACTAGATTGTTGAAGAATACCGAGTTTGGAGAAAAATTCATGTGTAGATTTATTAATAAATTCACGAGCATTATCAGAACGTATTTGTTTGATACATGTATTAAACTGACGTTGAATAACAGCAAAAATTGTGGAATGAGATAATTAACATCTGCCTTAGAAAGCATCAAATAAACCAAGTACTTCTTGAAAAATCATCAACAATAGTCAAAAAGAATCGAGCACCGGACAAAGTGGGGGTCATATAGGGGACCACATACATCAAAATGTACCAAATCAAAACTAGCAGTAGTGGACATTATATGAGTTGGAAGGAAGCCTAGATAGTTTAGCTAAGGGGCAAAAAGTGCAAGTGCACTTATTAATAGAGATAGTAGAATCCAAACATTGTAAATGAGGAGCCAGGGAAAGAGCAGGGTGACCAAGACGCCAATGCCAAAGGTCGAAAAACGGACCACTCGAGGATGTCGTTGTGAAGGAGTGAGGACTAGGCTCAAAGTAATATAAATCACCGCGCGCTCTACCCATTCCAATCACCTTCTTCGTCCCGGGGTCCTGAAAGAGACAATGATCATGAAAGAAGGTAACAAAGCAGTTATGATCTTGAAGAAGTCTTTTAACAGATAACAAGTTGTAGTGAAAAGATGGGACATGTAGAACATTGTTTAGAACAAGAGATGGTGAATAATTGATAGTGCCAATGTTTAACACAGGAACATGAGAGCCATTTGGAATTGTGACATAGAAGGGAGTAGTGAATGAAGTATATGAGGAAAATAAATTTAAATTAGGAGACATATGATCGGTAGCACCGGTATCAATAATCCAAGAATGCGAAAGAGAGGAATTTAAACAAAATTTTGTACCTGCTAGATTTGCCGACGGATTGATATTACCTGTAGGAATTAATATTGCAAGCAACGTAACTGAGCGACCTGATTAGGATTCAATTGGGCAGATTTGGAAGGTGCACTATTGTCGAGGCGAGAATTCCCAGGTCCAAGAATAGAAGTCGCAGCAACAGTAGGAGTAGCAGCATGAGCATTAGGCTGCCATTGACGTGTGTTTGTGCGATGATTTCGCTGAGGAGAGGAACGGCCGCCTCTAGAGTTATGGTGACTTGGGCCACGGCCAAGAGGATATCCGTGTTTCTTGAAACACCGTGCATGATTCACTATGGCCATCTAAATGGCAGTAGTCACAATGATAGCGAGGACGGTTATTACTATCACTTTTTAACAAAGTCTGGAGGTGGCCATCTGAGTTCGTTTGCCGTTGAGAAATCATAGCGTCATTTTCAATCGGTCGAGAGAAAATATGGACCGTGCGCTGTCTTTTCCTCCGGAAGTAGGAGAGAGTAAGCTTTGTTGACGGACAGAAGAGGTTCCATGAGTAGAATTTGTCCACGAATGGAAGAGTATGTCTCGTTGAAACCATGAAGGAATTCTGTAAGCCGATCAATATTTTGAAGAGCGTCAATGTTGGCGAGGGCACCGCAAGTGCAAGTTGGCCAAGTGAGATAAGATGAGAGCTCATCCCACAAACTATTGATCCGCGTGAAGTAAACAGCAATGGAATCATCGATCTGCTTGAGTGATGCAAAAAATATCACGACGGATCTCAAATATGTGTGGGACATTCTTGTAGAAGCTCGGTCACCAGGAACACACAAAGAACACGTACACACGTACGCTGCAGGTTGAAGGAGCAGGTTGAGAAGAAAGAGACGCACAAAGATGGAATATTTTATTGAAGAAACTTGCTACTAGAAACCAGCGTACAACTTGATGTTTAAATAGCTAACAAGAGTAACAAACCAAATCAACAAACTAACAACCTCCTAAAGATAAGATCTGCTAACAACAAACTCCTAATGACTCCAACAAACGCGTACTGCTTTAACAAACGTGTACGTCAGGATTATTTCCCAACATGCTCCCCCCTAATCTTGACGTGGGGACTCCAGGTATCTGACGCCAAGCAGCTCGCGCATTTCTCCAAACTTTACTCTGGCAAGTGCTTTGGTCATGATATCAGCACGTTGCTCTTTTGTGCTCACATGCCTAACGACGATCACCCCCTTCTCAACACACTCGCGTATGAAATGAAAACGAGTGTCGATGTGCTTGCTCCTCCCATGGAACACCGGATTCTTCATCAATGCAATTGCTGATTTGTTATCGACGTAGAGGGTGACTGGCTCAGGATCTCGCCCGGTTACTTCGCTCAACAATGCCCTCAGCCATATGCATTGGCAAGCTGCTGCTGTGGTTGCCATGAACTCGGCTTCACATGACGATAACGCCACGCTCTTCTGTTTCTGTGACGCCCAAGATATCATATTCCCGCAGAAGTAAAATGTCAATCCGCTTGTGCTCTTCCTGTCATCAACATCACCGACGAGATTGCTGTCGCTGTACCCGACTAGCTTCTCATCTCCACCCCTGGTGTAACACAGGCCAAAGTTGACACTCCCCTTCACATACCTCAGTATCTGCTTGACAACTTGGAGATGTGAACTCAGTGGCTTCTCCATATATCTGCTCACCATCCCGACAGCGTAAGCCAGATCCGGTCGGGTGTGAAGCAGATATCTTAGGCTTCCAATCAGACGCCTGTACTCGGTTGGGTTCACGGGCTCGCCTCCTTCTTCTTTTCTAAGCTTCAGCTTGGGCTCTATCGGGTATTTTGTGGGATTGCAATCACTCATACCTACTAGCTCTAGTATTTTCTTGGCGTATGAGGCTTGCTTCAGTGAGATGCACTGATTCCTCCTTTGCTCCACTTCAATGCCCAGATAGTATGAGAGAAGTCCCAAGTCACTCATCTCAAACTCTCTCATCATCTGCTGCTTGAATTGCCCGATCTCTCGTGCACTAGTACCAGTAACAATCAGGTCATCCACATAGACACCGATCACAAGAGTTTCTGCATCTTTGTTTCTCCTGTAAACCGCCTGTTCTTGTGGACACTTCTCAAAACTGAGGCTCTTCAGACTCTTATCCAGCCGCATGTTCCACGCTCTAGGTGCTTGCCGTAGCCCGTAGAGCACCTTAGATAATTTGTACACCTTGTCTTCTTGGTTCTTCTTGATGTACCCCTCCGGCTGGCACACATACACTTCTTCTTGGAGGTCGCCATTCAGAAAGGCTGACTTGACATCCAAATGGTGAACCTCCCAACCTCGTTGTGCTGCGAGAGCAAGCAATAACCTCACAGTCTCCATCCTTGTCACTGGCGGAAAGACCTCCTCAAGTCAATGCCTTGTTGCTGCATCGCACCTTTCGACACCTCGCCTTTGTGCTTCACCACATTTCCTTCCGAAGTCCTTCTTGAGCTTGTACACCCACTTGACTCCAATGGGCTTGTGTCCTGGTGGCAACTCGGTCAAGGACCAAGTCTTGTTCTTCTCGATCGCATCAATTTCTTGTTGCATCGCCACCAGCCACTGCTTCTCTTTAGCAGCCTCGCGGTACGTCGCTGGCTCCTCGGCGGCGAGAAGGAACAGCTCGTGCTCACACCCGACCTCCTCGGTTTTAGCATAAATTTCATTGAGAGCATGATAACGCCTTGGCCTTTCATCAGAAGATGAAACATTAGAGCTCAGGGAAGCGGTTGGTGCAGCCGTCGGTGTCATTGGAGTTGTCGCGCTCGGCTGTTCCACTTTGCTGCCACCTACGACGTCGTGGTCTGGAGTAGTCGCCGTAGGTGCAAGTATGGGCGAACTTGGCACCACGGGCGGGGAAGCGGCCTCCTGCCGCTCGTGCTCCGGCTGGCATGATTCAACTCCTTGCTCTTCAACTCCTTCCTCAACAGTGAATGTTATCCATCCTTCTGGATCATCGCTGACTGCTTCATCCCACTCCCATCTCTTCCCTTCATCAAACACAACATCTCTGCTCACATACAACTTGTTGCGCCGTGGATCGTATACACGGTGAGCTTTACTCCCGGCTTCCACACCGAGATACACCATGGGAGTGCTTCTATCGTCGAGCTTCTTAGTGAACACGCTTGGCACCTTGACATATGCAGTGCACCCGAAAACCCTCAGGTGCTCCAGATGAGGCTTCACCTTTCGTCCACGCCTCATAGGGGTTGTGCCAGCTGCTTTCATCGGTATTCGATTGAGTATGTAGACAAAGATGCCTCACCGCTTCCCCCACGGCTTTGCGTGCACACGATGCTCTTCCGCGAAGCTCCTTGCCATCTCTAGACAAGACGGTTCTTCGCTCAACAACACCGCTCGTTGTGGCGTAGGGCGCCTGCCGCGCCGCTGATGCCTTCTTCTTACACGGAGTCGCGGAATCGCCGAGACAAGAACTCGCCACCGCGATCCGTTCTCAACACCTTTAACTTGTGCTCAACCTCCTTCTCGATCAATGCCTTGAACTTCTTGAACGCCCAAATGCTTCATTCTTCAGCCTTGATCATGTACACCCACATCATCCGCTATAATCATCAACTAGAAGGAGAAAATATCTGTCACCGACGGGTGTCTCTGGAGTTATTGGTCCACACAACCGCATGCACCAACAGGCCGGGTGTTCGCTCAAGTTCGCCACTGAGGGAAGGCATTCCTTGTTTGCTTGGCCACAAGACATCCCTCGCAAATCTGCGTAGGATGATCAATCTTCGGGATGCCGTGTGTCATCTCTCGATCCCCCATCATCTTGAGTGCCTGGAAGTTCACGTGCCCTAGCCTCAAGATGCCACAACCAAGCCGGATCCTCCATGCTTGCGTCAAACAAACAGTTCACAAGTTTCCAACAAAACTTTGTAAAGCCTGTTGGGGGATCTCTTGACCTTGATCAACAATCTCCCATTCCTGTCATAAATCCACAGAAATGCTCCACACATAACAGCCCTACTGCCATCTTCAGAGAGCTGGCCAAGGCTAATAATATTGCTACATAAACTCGATATGAAATATACTCTCCGTAGTAGTCGCTGTCGCCGCTCTTGCATTGAAATAGGATGGATCCTTCCTTTGATTCGCACCGCCGAGCCATCGCCAAACTTCACCCGCCTGCGGATGCTCTCATCCGTGCTTGAACATGGATCACTGGCTCGTCATGTGGTTGCCGCCCCATTGTCCGTGTACCACACGCCGACCGACGACGCTTTCTCATCTATCTCAGCTTCTAATAACCTTCTCCTCATTCAACAAAGACCACGCTGTTCGCAAGCACTTGACAAGAGTAGTGCCGCTCACATCTTGAGCACGGTGAGATTGGTCTCCTCGTCCGGTGCTTCTGCGACACTCGAGGCATAGTGCCCGGTTGTTGCGCTTGAAGCACTTGATCGTGCTCTTGTCTCGGCCACCTTCACGACCTCCGCCTGCCTCTCGGCGAGTACCGGTGCCACCGCCAGCGGCCGCTTTGCCGCAGCCCATGGCTAATGCCGATGAATTACCACGCCACGCCCTGCAGCTTTGAGAAGAGGATTCTCTCCCCGTGATGACTTCGTGGTCGGGTTGAGGATCCTCTTATTAGTAGCGCTGTTCATGCCGTCCGTCGTAGTCACGGTAGCGCTCCTCATGCGCCATTAGGGCACTGATCACCTCGTCCACTTGCATGGTCTTGAGATCGCCGAACTGCTCCATAGTCGCGGCGATCTGCAAGAACTTTGGTGGCACACAGCGGAGAAGTTTCTTCACCACATGGCTCTCCTCCATTTTCTCCCCAAAGGAACGGATCTCGTTCACAAGGGTAGTGAGTTTCGCAGCGAACTCATCCACCGATCACAAGACGCCTGCGTATTCTCAAACTCCCACCGGCGTTTGAGTTTGACTTCTTTCACACGCTCCACACCAACATGCATGATTTCAGCGCCCTGTCACTCACGCGCCTCCTTGCTCGCAGTTGAAGCATCGCTCTCCGATCGCTCGTAGATGACCGAGAGCTTATCCGATCTTTCTTCGCCCATCGCCATCATCTGGCTCGACCGCCTCAAACCCTCATACAAGATGTTGGCTTCATCTTCATTACCCACGCCGTAATTCGACTTTGACCGATCGTACTTGAGGGTTATCAACTCTCCCTGTCGTGAGCTTTGACGCGCCGCGTCGAGCTTCGCCCCGCCTGATTTGCTTGGCGACGCATGTGCTTCGCATACCAACTCGATACCATGTAGAAGCTCTCACCAGGAACACACAAAGAACACGCATACACGCACGCTGCAGGTTGAAGGAGCAGGTTGAGAAGAAAGAGACGCACAAAGATGGAATATTTTATTGAAGAAACTTGCTACTAGAAACCAGCGTACAACTTGATGTTTAAATAGCTAACAAGAGTAACAAACCAAATCAACAAACTAACAACCTCCTAAAGATAAGATCTGCTAACAACAAACTCCTAATGACTCCAACAAGCATTTGTTGGGATCTTGATCAAGCGCCATACTTGTGAAGCGATATCACCCGAGAAGGCTTTGTATATTCCCGCTTCACGAAGGAAACAAGAATAGAAAGTAAAATATCCCAACAAAGTGAGATATCTACTCTTCCTCTCAACAAGATTAGGACCTGAATCAAGGGAACCTACAAACAATAGCAAATTCACAGAAAACAAGAAAGACACGAGATTTACGTAGTTCGGTAAAATTGCCTACTTCCACGGGAGGGGGTGAGGGGAGATTTGACTATAAAGAATACCAACGACTTGTACAATCCACAAGCTCGTCCCAAAGAAAAACTTTGATTTTTACCCAAGAGAAATTGACCTCTCTTGTAGAATCTCTCAAGCTTTCTCTTTTTCTCTCTCTGGCAGTAGCAAAGCCCTAGCTTTTTCTCCCTTTTCTTCACTTTTCTCCACACCACAAATCCTAGGTTTAACTCCTATTTAAAGGGAATTAATTAAGAATTTTCCTTCAACCTAGCCGATGTGGGACTAAAACTTGTTTTGTTTTGTTTTTGTTTTTTTTAATATGGTTGCTCACGGGAACCCGGGTTCTGTAGCTGCTTCTGAGTTCTGTGCAGCGTGGAACCGTTCACAATTCTCCACCTCGTACATCATTTGATAAACCTTAAATTTTGGACGAACACCGAAGAACACCGCGAACATTACTAGAGATCTCCATCGGCCAAACCAGGCCAATCCAGCTCACGCCACTATCTGCGGTACGCCTTCGTACCCTCCACGCGGATCAAGCTAGCCGTAGTTACGTAATTGTTCTTCATATAATTGTCTCCACCTCACCCCATCATCGCCCAGAAGGTCATGCCCTCTTGGCAGATCAACAGGGTTGATATGAAGCAAGTCAAGCAATGCTTACACTTGCTACACAGTGACCACCTTAGTTAACATGTTCATGGATTTTCATTCGTGTATACCTTCATGAGAGAAATATCGCCTTCCTCTATGACATCTCGCATCTAAATGATACCGACATCGATATGCTTGGTACGAGCATGATGAACTTGATTCTTCGCCAAGTGAATTGCACTGACCGGCCGCACCACAAGTTCACGCTTCCCCGCCAATCCCCAAATCATCTAGAAGACCCCACAACCACAATGCTTCCTTCACTCCCTCGCCATGGCCATGTACTCGCCCCTCAGAGTAGAAAAGCCATCAGAGTCTGCAACATCGATCACCAACTAACCGGAGCCCCATGTATCCCCGAATACATAACCGTAGTAGATCGCCGCCTATCTAGATCGCCAGATAATCGAGTCCACAAACCCATCAACTGGACATGTTTCTCCACCAAAATACAGACTCAGATCAACGGTACCCTTTAAGTACTCAGACTCCACTTCACCGCTTCCTGCGCTTTCCCCGATTCGCCATGAATCTACCATTACTACACCTCACCACAGGAAATATCTAGGCGTGTACACACCATTGCGCATATTGCCGCCAATCGCACTAGCATAGGGAACACGCCCATATGCTTCTTCCGCCAGAGTGGGAGATTGTTTACCGTAAAGCCTAAAGTGTGGACCCAATGGAGTCACTAATCGACTTAGCACTTTGCATCCGAACCTCGCGATCACCCGCTCTATGTAGCCCGCCGACTCAAGAACAATCACTTCGCCCGCTTCTTCTAATCTCCATACCCAAGATTTTCCTAGCAGCCCATGTCCTTCATCTCAACTCTTCACCAAGTTGAGATTTTAACCTATCTATCTCCACCCTTCTTAGAAGCAATAAGCATGTCATCCACATACAAAAGGAGATAGATATAATTACCTCCACGAAGCTTCCTAATGTAAACGCAACAATCATAGTCGCCGAAAACCCATGCTTCAAAGATGAAGGAGTCAAATCGCTTGTACCATCTTTCTGAGATTGCTTCAATCCATACAAAGGACTTCTTCAAACGACACACATGATCCTCCTTGTCCTCAACCTTGTATCCCTCAGTTGATGCATGTAGATCTCTTCATCCAAGTCTCCGCAAGAAGGCCGCTTTTAACATCGAAGTTCCGTACCAAGATCACCATGAGCAATAATACTCAATAGCACCAATAGAAGTGTGTTTCACCACCGAGAAAATATCTCATTGTAATCCACACCCTCTCTTTGTGCAAAACCCTTAGCCACTAGCCTCGCCTTTGTACCTTGTACCATCGAAGCTCGAAAGATCTTCCTTCTTTATACACCCGCTTATGGGAAAGTTGGTTTGTTATTCATTGTTTGTTGAACTTGTTTACGCCTTTCTTGGGCCTACAACAAAATTTAAACAAAAGAAAAATTACCTTTATTTAAGGCGCATAAATGAAAACAAAAGATTACAACTTTTCCTCAGAGGAACAAACGCCGGATCTCTATTATATACGATCCTCGCCGTGGGTTCACTGCGTCGGACTTTTATTCGTCCGCGGACCACCGCAATTCGATCTCGGTAGAAACCCTGATTCGAACTACAGACGAGGCTCGCTTCACTAAGGAAACGGTTTTTAAGGGATCACACTCACGGCGAGAGGATCGTCATGGATCGTGACTCACGGGAGAGGATCGCCGAGCGATGAGATCTACTAGGAGAAATCACGCTATCCCCAGGGTAATCAGATTCCGACTTGATTCGCTTTACCTCGCGATTGTAGATCCGACGCCGACCGACTCGCTCGCCGGTGCTCTAACTGCAAGGCCGACGCTCAGATCCGCGAGAGCTCTCCCAAATATCAAAATCCAACCTCCGTATCCAGCACCCTCACCTATTTATAGGCAAATGACCAAAGAAGAGTTCGCCTACGACACTATTGGTGTCCGTCGACATCATTTGCGTCCGGCCGGTTCGACACCAAACGGTGTCCCGTTTCGCCAACCGCTTGGCCCGCTTTGGTTGGTTTCCTGACTTTTTCGCGACGCTTTGTCTCGATCTTGTCTTGTCGCCCTAAGTCCGCGGTCCACCCATTTCTTTGCTAACTCTCGAATTTGGTTGGTTCAATCGCTGATTAGGTGACGACCGATCCTTGTCTTGTCGCCGCTTGATCCAGCCTCGACGTCAATCCAATCAATCTCGCCTCGCCAAATATTATTGATTTTGAAGCTTTGTTGTTGGATTTATCCCACATTTATGCAACTCGCTATTTGTATGCATCGCCGCTCACTTCATGTGCTCGCCGGCCGCGGATGCTTAAGATAGTCAATCGCCGCCGCTTGTCGGATGGGTCATCGGTTGTTAACCCACCGCCACGAAGTCTCGCTCGCATCGATAATTTTAACGCTTACAGATACCCTCCAAAGCCGCCTCAGCCTCGCATTCTTGATGAGTCCGATGTTTTGACGGATGAGCCCTTCACCCTTTAGTTGCGGATAGGACTTATGAATGGCCTTGGCGCTTGATTTCCACCTTCGCCTTTCCAAGCTTTGTAGGATTGCCGGGCTGTATTACTGCATCGCATTTTTTTGTCCGACTGTTGAGATCTTGACCGTAAGTCGATTGATGAATTTCTTCTTGAGAATAGCCTCAAGATTTTGATTCTTCCAATCCTCTCGTGTTGTCCAAGGCTTTGTAGGATACCCGAGGGCCACTGCATCGCATTTATTGCTTGACCGCTTGTTAGAATTTCAAAATGTAGTTAATTGAGTTCATTTGTTGTTGACTCGGTTGGTGAATTGTCATCCAATTGACCATCGAGATTCCTCTCGATCGGGAAATCCTTCATCGCGACGCTAATTGGCGCCAAACTATATGGATTTTAGCCTTCAATCGGAGAGTGCAAATGAAGTTGACCGGCGTACGCATCTTACGGGATCCGAACCGCTGATCGCTGAATCCTTCGGCGACGACGCCGCTGGTTAGCGCCGCTATCAGATACTCCTGTCGAGTACAATTTTCACAATGGGAGGAGTTCTTCAAGGTAGAACTATGTCCGGCTGGCCAATATAAGCCTTGTCAATTCATCAACTTATCCTCTTTGAGGTTCCACAAGGGGGAGGAAATTGAGGGTTATCGAAGTTATCCTAAGAATATGGTAATATTCTCCGTGAACTTCTAAGAATTAGGAAATAGTTTATACCGTAGTCCCTTTCGAGTAGGATTAGCGACGCCGATCGGCGCCGATGTGATCCAAGACGATCGAAGTTATCCCTAAGAATGGAAATATTCTTCCGAACTTCTCGACAAATTAGGAAATAGTTTATACCGTATTCCTAGTTGGAGTAGGATTAGCGACGCTGATCTCAAGATCGATACTATCCAAGACGATCGAAGTTATCCCTAAGAATATATTTTTTTTATAGAAATATTCTTCCGAACTTCTCGACTAATTAGGAAATAGTTTATACCGTATTCCTAGTTGAGTAGGATTAAGGCGCGCTGACCAAGGCCGATATTATCCGACGATCGAAGTTATCCCTAAGAATATATTTCTTCTTTTTTTAGAAATATTCTTCCGGAACTTCTCACTAATTAGGAACAATTTATACAGAATCCTATTTGGAGTAGATTGTTTGCTGATCAAGGCCGATGTGATCCCAAGACGATCGAAGTTATCCCTAAGAATACTTTTATGGAAATATTCTTCGGGAAACTCACAAATTAGGAACAAGCTTATACTTGAATCCTATTTGGAGTAGGATTAGACGCTGCTGATTAAGGCCGATGGGGAGAATATTGAGCCTAACATCTCCAAAATCTTCCAAATATTTAGGAAAGAGGATGGATAAATTATTAGGTCAGATGTGGATTCCTTTAGATATCCAATTGGGCTCCAATTAGAATTCTACCCATCCAAATAGGACTCATTCAAAGAGGATTAGATCCATATGGGATTGTTATAAATACCCATAGTTCTCTTCCCCACTCCAGGGCCTGGCCCAGTCTCGCAGGCAAGTACTCTGAGCTATGGTGAGAGCCCGAAAATACCAACATAGACCTCGATCGGAGAATCCGTGTACATCTAACACCGGTAGTTTTTCTTACTCGATAGAACTTGCAAAGACACAAATTTGTTTCGCAACTCACATCTATACTTCATGTCACTTTTTCGATGGAGGACTTTGAGGATTTGATGGATTTACCCCGAGACGCTCCTCTTCCCGGGCGACACGTATTCGAGCTAGGAATTCCTAGGGATATCGAGGTTGATTTCTTTGAAGGTATAAATCCCTTCCCCGATAATCATAGGACTATTCAATTTTGACTAGTACGCCTATGATTGAAAATGTTCTGATAATAGAGACTCGCCCCGTGACATTGAGCCTCGCTATTCTTCCAGAGTCAACTTCCGCGAACCGCCGATATGCCTGACGGGTAGTCGAGGTACCGACCGAGACCGCCGATGCGCCACATCGCCGCTTACTACGGCTTCCATTAGGGCAAGGAGCTGCCTATACAGGTATGAACCATCAACCGCCAATACTCATGTCGATTTTTTTGTTCCGAGTTTTAATCATTCTTCCTTTTTGTGGTCTATAACGACTCTTCATGACTTAGTGAGAGCTTTGATGTCCACGACCATCCATCTCGCTGATTATCGTGGTGGAAATTGTTCTTCTCCTATTTAGCCATAGTGATAGACACACTTCTTGGTACCAGGCTTTCTCCGCCGGCCTGACCATTCCTTGATCCTAGTAACCACGATATGAGATGCGGTTATTCAGAGCTGGCCTGCACTATCACGACGATCTCATCATTTGAGGTTAAGCTCCAAAGTCCGCAAGACTTTGAGGGCCTGCCCCTCGATATAGAGACAGAGATGAGGCTCGCCTCGACAGCCTTGGCGGATGCTCGATTACCGACTCGGTTCAGATGCAAAGAAGACCGAGTGCATCTTTTGAGATCGGCCACGCTGAAGCCTTCCGTGGACATTTTCAGTCTTGTGTCGCCCGAGAAGCAGAATAGTAGAGCTCGAACAGAACTCTGCCGCGAGGGAGAGTCCGATCATCTTGAAGCCGATGAAGGCCAACAAGGAGGAGACTCTTGCAACATGTCCGAGAAGCTTGAGTTTTCGAGGAAGCCGATCGGTCGAGGAGGAGACCGCAAAGACCCTTAATAGCAGCGAGGAGACTTTCAGGCCAGTCAGGAGGAACTTCAACAAGCTTTCTCAATAAAGTATCCGAGAAGCAAGAAATTTGTCATCACAAATTTGATGTTTAGAGCTTGTGTAACTTCAGCCTTTATCAATAAAACGATTTCTATCCTCTCTTTATGCTTTATTATGATTCTTTTATTTCGCCGTAAATAATTAACCATAATACTTATAGGATTTTTGGCAAACCCTCACCACAACGGATTTGATAAGCCTTTACCGACACCGCTTGAACCGGCTAGCGCAGATTATCTAAACCGCTCAAGACGCGGACGTTGCGCTAAAAGAATAAAATTCTCTTAGACTTGATGCTATGTTATTGAATACATAGACTTTGTCTTTTACGGATACGACCAACCGGCTACGCATAGACATCGGGCTCCGTGGTTATCGGGTTAACCCCAAATTTCAACGGTTTGATTAGCCTTTACCAACTACCGCTTGAGTGGGCTAGCGCAGCGGATTATCCGATCCGCTCCGCGACGGACGCTGTGCTAAAAGAATGAAACTCTCTTAGACTTAATGCTACGATGTTGAATAATTAGGCTTCTGCACTCTTTACCGGATAAGAGACTATTCAGCAACGCTGTTACGCTGTAGACTCATCCCTTCTTAGGCTTCGGATGAAATACCCTTTAATCAAACTCGTGTCTTCTTCAATAGGGAAAAGATTCAAACCGCAACGCCAGGAGGCTGGCTTTATCCCTTCTTAGGCTTCGATAAAATACCCTTAATCAACTCCGTGTCTTCTTCAATCGGAAAAGATTCAAACCGCAACGCTTGTGAGGCGCTGGTTTTATCCCTTCTTAGGCTTCGATAAAATGCCCCAAGATGATCTCTTGGTGTCTTTGTCCGAGAATGACTGAACCGCATAAGATTGATTGAGGTGGGAAAGGAAGAATGTATTCTATTTTCCGAAGGTGGAGAGGAAGGAGGATCTTGTCTCCTATCTCCTGGTAAGGGTGAACAAGAGAGGAAGGTTTTGTATCCCATCTCTTGCCAAGGGAGAGGAAGGAGGATCTTGTCTCCTATCTCCAGTGAGGGATGAACAAGAGAGGAAGGTTTTGTATCCTATCTCTGCCAATGGAGAGGAAGGAGGATCTTGTCTCCCATTCTAATAAGGGATGAACAAGAGAGGAAGGTTTTGTATCCCATCTCTGTCAGGTGGAGAGGAAGGAGGATCTTGTCTCCCATCTCCCGAAAGTGAGGGATGAACAAGAGAATCTCAGTGAGGGATGAACAAGAGAGGAAGGTTTTGTATCCTATCTCTGCCTGAGAGGAAGGAGGATCTTGTCTCCCATTCCTAGTGAGGGATGAACAAGAGAGGAAGGTTTTGTATCCCATCTCTTGCTCTGGAGAGAAAGGAGGCCGGTGGAGAGGAAGGAGGATCTTGTCCCTATCTCCGAGTGAGGGATGAACAAGAGAGGAAGGTTTTGTATCCTATCTCTGCCAAAGGAGAGGAAGGAGGATCTTGTCTCTATCTCCTGAAAGTAAGGGATGAACAAGAGAGGAAGGTTTTGTATCCTATCTCTGCCAGCTGGAGAGGAAGGAGGATCTTGTCTCTATCTCCCAGAGCTCAGGAATTCAAATAAAGAGGAATGTTTTGTATCCTATCTCTTATTGATGGAGAGGAAGGAGGATCTTGTCTCCTATCCCAAAGTTGGAAAGGAAGGATTTTGTCCCTGCTTTCCAAAGGAAAGAGACTAAAATGGGATCTCCATTTTGAGAATCTTGAAAGATGAAACTAAGAGGGATCTCCACCGAGAATCTAAGACAAGAGAGGAAGAATGTATTCTATCTCTTGCTTCCGGAGAGGAAGAATGTATTCTATCTCCAATGTGGGAAAGGAAGAATGTATTCTATTTCCGATGAGAAACTAAGAGTGGGGTCTCCACCCGAGAATCTCTTGAAGGGTACGGTAGCTTTGTAGGATTGCAACAGAATTTAGAGTGGACCTCTCTGCCGTGGAAGGAATCGAGAGGGATTTTGGCCGGTGGTTGACCGGGAGATTTTTAGTAGCCCAATCACAATGAATTTGATCTGAGAGAATTTTGGAGGAAAATACAATAACTTAGGGTTATCCTCATGTTGATGAGATATTTTCTGAGGAACTTCCCACCGGTTATCCCCGAATGTGGCTAAGGATAATACTTTTCAGAAACTTCCTATTTACTTCCGCAGCATTAACGCCGCCATTCTCGCGTGAAAGGCGTGCAGCTTATCCCTTCGGGAATAGACTCATAAGACTTCCATCAATACGATAATTTAATTCATTCAGCATCTCTCAAGCTCTTCTTGCGACGCTTTTGATGTTGCTTCGGCCGCCATTCTCGCGAAAGGGCGGCGGCGATGTAAATCGATTTCAACGGGAGAATCGCTTCACACCCGGAAACTGTGGAGTACGGGGTCGCCCGGCAAGGCAGTATGCATCGGGTCAGTCTGATATGCCCGTGAGTGCTTCTCCGAAGTTTATCTGGCCTTTGTTATTCTTCACAAGCTTCGACAAAATCTTGATAATCGCCTTGTTGAACCTCATCTAATCCATTTGTCATTGGATTATAGGTCCGACGAGACATCTTGTATCTTGAACTTTTCGCAAAACCTCGATGAAGGAATTGCGATAAATTGGGGACCGCTGTCATGCACGATCCGTTCGACACCATGTCGATAGATGACATGGTGTTTGATAAATTTGACGACGGACGCTTACTTTAACTTTCGGCCGGGATTGTTTCAGCCCACTTGGAGAAGTAGTCGGTGATCGCTAGAATAAACCGATCTCCCTTGACCGACGGAGGAAAAAAATAGACCTACGGCCCATTCCACATGTCTCAAATGGCCGGGATGTGGCCAAGGATGCAAATACCGAGGTCGGTGCATATAATTCGTGAATTTGACACGCTGCATTTTCGAGCATACTCGACCGCATCATTAATCATTGTGGGCCAAAAGTAGCCCATTCTCCTCGATTCGATCATAGAGTTTGGGACCAGTCGATGCGACCGCATTCACCTTCGCGTGCTTCACAAGGACCTCTCTCGCCTCTTTGTTTGAAAGGCATCGAGCAAAGACCGTCAGACTCCTCACAATATAACATCCGGGTCTCGGTCGTAAAGAACGGGAGCTCTTCGC
This sequence comes from Asparagus setaceus, assembly GCA_012295165.1. Lineage (NCBI taxonomy): Eukaryota > Viridiplantae > Streptophyta > Magnoliopsida > Asparagales > Asparagaceae > Asparagus > Asparagus setaceus. The sequence goes on from CM022703.1 coordinate 2,460,287, forward strand.
CGGATTGACTCTTCTCCCCACGCCTTCTAATACCGCAAGACGTAGTCGATGATAGGAAAGCCAATCTCGGCTCCAATTTGGTTTGGGTTGCATGTACCTCTTTGGTAATTACCCCTTCATCTTCTTGCATCCCATTATATATTGGTACTAAGAGTTGATGAGTCCCGACCGTAACTAGTTGCTCGGTTCTGTTGTGCCAACGACATCGCTAACGCGCCAATGCATCTCGTAAAGCGCTCAAGGCTGATATACTCAATGAAGAATTCTTCAGGAGTTCGCCATTTCAATGGCCACCGATGATAGGGGACCAGATCGATTTCTAACCGTAGTCTCCACGGATCTGCTCGACTATCGGGCCAGAATCGCCGATGCTTCAGATATTCAACCCCCTCTTTGGCAAGCTAAGTCCAATAAGTAGCGCATTGTATTCAGCTATGTTATTAGAGCACGGTTCGTGAGTGAATAAGCACGGGCATGACATGATTTCCTCGGGAAACTAAGACAACCCCGACCGGCGGAAATCTTAGATCATCAGAGCACTTGCCACGCTGGTAGCTCGAGAAGCTCCTCCAAAATACAACCGCCATATTTGCCGGTGTGTTGTAGTATTGGCTTCATGGATTTCATCCCAAGACCATCATATAGCTCAACTGCGTCATTGCCGGGTTGATGACCAAGAGATCGCAAATTGCCCTTTGACTCGACTTGTTTGAAGTGCGTCAGATTGGGACAAGAGCAAAGCCTATTTTGCCAAACGCCAACTCATTGAGGTCGGGTGGTCATAAATATTCGGACCGGATTTACGTAGAGATAACATAAATTGTCCGTCCACTAAATAGTGCCGCGATTTTTGAATCGCGAACACTAATGCAAGGCATCGCCACCATTGGGTATCGAGATTCCGCACCGACTAGTGTTCCTACTGTAATATACCGCTCGATACCGCCATCGCTCCGCGGTAAGGCGCTTAACGAGTGATCCGCCTTGATGTAAATCGAAACGGTTTTCCGAACGCAGTGCAACAAGAACGGGAGGTTTAACGAGATACCACTTGATCTCTTCAAATGCTCTTTGGCAAGCCATCCCAAATGAATGATACCTTCTTGTTCAACTTAGAAAATGGTTGGCACTTCCGGAGGATTTGATATGAACCACGGATATATGCCAATCGCCCTGTAACCCCTCTTAGTTCTCTCATTTCTTGAGGTTGCGTTCTTGAATTGCCCTTATTTTTTGTCGATCGACATGGATCCCTTTATTAGTAACGACAAAGCCGGAACTTGCCACCCGACATCCCAAGGAAGGATTTGGCGGGTTCATCTTTAATCGTGGGCTCGCATGAGCTCAAACACCGCTCAGATCTTTGACGTGATCTCGCTATCACTTGCCACGCACCAAGTCATCAACATAGCACTCGATCGCTTTTCTGAGGTGGTCTTGGAAGATCCTTGTCATTGCTCACCGGTACGTAGCGCCGCGCTCTTAGGCCGAACGCATGACCGCGTAGCAAAATATACCGGATGCTCAACGCTGTGTTTGGCGCCATCGGGTGCATCTTGATTTGATTATACCAAAGCCGCCCATAAAGGACATCCTCTCAATCCACATGTATTGTCAACTATGACGCTTGCGGATTGGTAGAGGGAAATCATCCTTCGGGCAAGTAGCGTTTAGGTCTCTCGAGTCATTACGCATCCTAATTGAACCGCTTCTTCATGGACCGGACTATATTCGCCACCCAACTGATGTTGAATTTCCTCGATGAACCCGATTCGATGAGTTTTCTACTTCGCCAACAATTGCGCAAGATTTGTGGATCTAAAACCGCCTTTTGGGTTGCTTAACAGTTTGACATCCACCTTGATGTTGAGGCTGATGTGTCGCCACATTAGGGTCGAGTCCCCGTGATATCTTCGTAGCTCCAGGCAAATACGTCGATATATTCTTTGATTAGAGCGATCAACTCTTCTTTTTCTTCCGGGGGAAGACTACCACTGATATTTATGAGCTTAGGGTGCTCTTCTTCACCCATATTGACTTGGACTACCTCGTCCTTGGTGGGTGGTTCTCTTTGTTCGAATCTGTCCCCGAACTGTTCTTTGAGTTGATGAACCCATAGATCTTCCCATATTGGCATATCTTCATCATCCTCAAAAGTGGCAGGATCGGCAGTTGTCATATTCGACATTAAGCCTTTGAACATTTCACCGATGCTAACATCGGAATCCCATGCTGACGAGTCAGATGAATGTCCATCTCCCGACTTGGGGGATTGATTGTTGACTAGCCAACAACACTCGTCTTCCAGAGGATGTGTATCCTAGTCCTCTCCGAAGCTGCATCATCCCGCTTCTGGACGTAGTCAGCTTTAGGCGGACTCGAGGACCTCTTCCAAAACAAAGACATTCTCCTTGTGCCAAGTCGTACCCCCACTTCTTCATGATATCCCAGTGTTTCCGGACTATATCTGAACTTGTGGAATATGGGCCCGCATCGCTTATATCTTCATCCAAGAAGTGGCTGCGGTAATGGAACGCTGCCACCTCTTCCGAGACCAAGTATTTTTCACCACTTGATCTTCCCGGATGACGAAAGTGTCGCCCCGGGAATCTCGAATCTGCTTCGCAATGCAAGATGACCGAAGTTGGCAAGTGTAAGCCGATCACCATATAACCCTCATATCACATCACCAAAGACAAAGGATACTCTAAATTATTTTTATTAACTCGCCAAGTTGCCAATTACAACCTTCATCCGACGATTCTCCATCGCCAAGATTGATTACAGGGTACAATGTTATTAATAACAAAACCACCATCGTAATCAAGCCCGCTTCAGACGCCTTCTTCGCTGTCCGTCTTGGGCCGATGGTTCAAGATTGATTCATTGTCGTAGGAGGGAGTCCGTGAAATAATTCTCCATTCCTTTAAACGGCCGCTATATCGCGACCACCGCCTTAACTTCATTATTTGTGTCTACATATTTTAGACACCGATGAAGAGTGGAGGGACTATAACGCTACCGTGGATCCAAGGTCAATCCAACAATAGGTTATAGGAAGTCTCTCGATCGATCACATAGCAAGTGACTTTCGACTTCAAGTCCCCCATCGGCATTTAATCCGGATTTTACCGAGTGGCCGGGTCTACCGGTGTTAAACCGTGAAATTATTGTGCCTGTGGACGCCAGCTTTATTGGCGTGTGAATGCCGTGGCCGCATTAATCGCGAGGGCATGATACTCATTAAATGGAACCTGGATCAACTTGGATCCGGTTAACTTCACCGAGCCGATATACCCCGGAAGTACAATGGCCTATCATGGTTCGAGTTCTTCGCCGCGCATATCCTCCTTCGTAGCGCATGTGGAAAGTGCTTGGTCGCAGTTGCACCGCGCAGATTCTTCCCGAGTCGGCTTAACTGAAGGGAACACTTCGAATCGCCTAGAGCCTCTTGTAAAGCTTCCGGTCTCTTCGACAATCGAGCAACTCAGAGAGTTATTCTAGCCGGATGTTTGCCGGGCTGGCCATGACATCGGAAGCATGGAGAGCTCGATGTTCCTTGCCTATCCCTCACAACGGGCATTGAATCGGATCGCCGAGTTGAGCCCTGACTGGGCTGCTTCTCCTTTGCTTCAAATGCTTTTAACACTGTCTGTTGTTGTAATTCTCAGACGAGTGAGAGGAGAGCCGGCCACCCCGGTCCGACATAAGTTTCGTAGGATTTGGAGTCTCCTGATACTTGTAGTCAGATTCGTGCCCACTCCTTGTGGCAAAGACTTCATGCTCTTCTTCAAAATTGGAAAGTCGCCACTTCTTCATCGCCCTTCTCGGAATTGCCGGCAAAGATGGCATAGTTTGCCTTTTCCTGGACTTCTTCGCAGAGGTCATTGATTGTCTTCCAGATGTCGTGGACCCAAAGGATTTCTCCGCTTATGGTCGTAGGCGTACGAGTCCCTTCACGCTGTTCGCGGAGGATCCTCATTTACCATCTTCATTCCTACCTTCACAATCGGCGCCGGTTGAAACCAATCCAACGGAACTGATCCGGCTAATGGAGACCGCATTTGCTCCCACCTTCTTTTCTTTAGAGGGTTTTGGAGTAATGACTCCAACATCGATCAAGGCTTGAATCTTGTTCTTGAGATGGTAGCGTAACTTTGTAGGATGATGTACCGCCTGCGGTAAGCAGACCAGGATCTCGTAACCCTCTTTGCCTCCTCTTGGTTCACAACCGGGCAACCGGATCTTACTGTTTCCGGTATTTGAAGATGCCCTAACCTCCTCGCCTTTGAACGAAGTTCGGGAAACCTCGAACCGCAGGTTTCGATTTTGGGCTTGTTGATGCCGTTGAGGTTGTGATTGCCGTGGTGTAATACTGCTGGCGACCGGCCGCTGGTTGCACCGAACGCTTGATTGGCGCCAACAGACTTCCGGCGCTTTACCTCGCCACGGCGCAAAATTTTGTTTGTTCGCGGTTTGTTGCCTACCGGCCTCTTTCGCTTTCCTCTTAAGGAACCTTTCGCCTTGCTCTCCATGAACCTTCAAGTCCTTCCACGTTATAGATGGTGTTGTCCCCATTGCTTCAAGCACATCCAAGGACAGATTATTGTGGCAGGTTTGAGAATAAACTCCTCCGATGGGATCCCGACAATTCATTGCTTTGTTACGGAATCGCTTGACGAAGCGCTCATGCTTTCTCCGCCCTTTGCTTTCGTCGAACAATGTCCCGACGATACTTCATCGCTGCCGAAGAAATTGGTGAGGAAGCTAGACTCCATGTCGTCCCAAATTGTGAATGCTCCGGCTTGAGACGGCGGTACCAATCAAGGCAGCCCGTGAAGGGTACCAACGAATGACCGAACCATTAGGGCTCGCTTCTGGATATTACCCTAAGTGGGACTTGAAGTATATAAGGTGTTGAGTTGGTGAACCCTTCCGCCAAATGGCGGAAGTTTATTAAGTTAAACTTTGCCTGTATGGGATTGATTCCCACTCTAGGGTATGGGCAAGGGATGTTGTTCTTCACCTCTTGAGCGAAATCAAAGAGTTGATTTTGCTCGAGATCTCTCATCTTTTCGCCTCATGGGCGATGATATCCCTAGCATCTTCCCGTTCACCCCGGATTTTGCACATTATGGGGTGATTGGTACGCCGTTTCGCTTCTTCATCCGTCGCCATCTGCTTGATCAACGCCGATGCGACTCACTCGGTTCACCTTGGTTTTCGCCAAGGCTTGGATCTTGATCATGGAGCTCCTTCATCTGTTGCATGGCCATATCCATCTCCAGTTTGAAGTTCTCCTTCTGCTTGGCTAAGGCTTTATCTAGCATCTTGGCCATTTGATCCGCACTAATCATGAACGCCTTCGGGTTGTCCCTCACTAGAGACGTATTGTTGATATTGCCACTCCAATCCGATACTTCATCCTCTCAAGGTAGTCCTCTCAAAAGCTTGTCATAATTGGACCGCCGAATAGTCCCGACCGCGAACGAAGTTAACCGTTACGACGCCGCTAGGAATAAGGCCGCGACGACGGTTCACGTCATATTGTTAGTGACCTCTCGCAACTCATTGGCTCGAGGTGCTGATCTTCTCGGAATCGCCTTTGACCTAGATCTTGGCGCTTCGTGGTGAGTCTCCGGAAGATCGATACCTTTTCTCGAGCTTGACAACAATTGCACTCCGAGAGCACTGTTTTGATAAGCTTGGAGCATAAGCATGACTGTGTTGGCTTGGGGGAACCTCTTCGAGATTTCTTCGTACCCCCAGTGCGGTAGTATAACTCGTCGACATGAGTGCCGGAGCAATCTTCCTTATGTTGGCACGACTTCTGCATAACGCCTGCCGCCGATGAAAGCGTCTCCTTCCGAGGACGAATTGTTTCATAAAAACTGCCGAAAGTAACCCGCCTTGACTTTCGCCGGTGTGAGCGTGAAGCCTCGGCGGACTCTCGGACTTCGACTTTCAGTCCGGTATGCAGAGCTGTAGGAATCCTCTTGTCTTTGTGGGTGCGACCCCCTGTATTAGGAGTGACCCGCGATTCCTTTAGCGGACCCAGGCGATCCTTGACGGTAAGCCTGCCGGTTGTGGCGAGAGTTGGCTTCGCCGAAAGTTTTGATGTAGACACCGGAGGTAATTTCGGCGTCGATACAGCTTTTGTTGAGGTGCTCACAATTTCTGATTTGAGTACGGGAGCAGGAGTTGGCCTGCTGGCAGAGCTGGGCTCGGATGCCAGGTCCATCGGAGTTGAAGCAATGACAGACTTGGGCTTCCAAACTAGCCGACTTGTTGATGATTTCGCAGCCCTTTTCTTTTCAACTCGCGCTTGTTGCTCCAAAGCCCGCTTGCGCTGAGCGCCTTGGCGCTCGGATACGCCTCGAAGCGTAGAACGGTTCCGTTGACCGGACCCATTCATTTATCGCCGGCCAGTAGGAATCGGCTACGATCTCAGACTTCAGTCTCTGAGTCAACTTAGACCTTAGATCCGCCTCATAGCGGACCCCGTCCATTGATTCTTTTGCCTGCGCTAATTGTTTAGCCAGGCGCCGACGTCGCCTCGGCGGGCTCTCTTAGAGAGAGTCAACGCCATTGGCGGAACTACCTTGTGAGGAGATAAAGGTTTCAAAATTTGGCCGCTTTTGTTTGCCGAGGAACCACCGTTGTCCGCAGATTGACGGTGGTGGTGGATTTTCGCCTCGCGATCTAGGCCGATTGGGTCTTCCTTGCGCGGAGACCATCTTGGACTTAGAGGGGGAATCGATCTGGACGAGGAAGAGAGGTACTCTCGTATTCTTTGGTCAACTCGAACTCGACCTCTTCTATCAGGGATCCGATCCGGCTGTACATTGACGACTTCTTTGTTAAAGCCGCTGACTCCCACCTTGTTCGGAAAGTTGGTTTGTTATTCATTGTTTGTTGAACTTGTTTACTTCTTGGGCCTACAACAAAATTTAAACAAAAGAAAAATTACCTTTTATTTAAGGTACAATGAAAATAAAAGATTACAACTTCTTCTGTATGAACAAGCGCTTCGGATCTCTATTATCACGGGATCCTAAGCTTGTGTGGGTTCTTCGCTTTGTCTTGGGGACTTTTATTCGTCCGTGGACCACCGCAATTAAGATCTGGTAGAAACCGGATTACGGAACTTCTGAGGCGTAGAGGGGCTCGTTCCACGAAGGAAGCGAAGCGCTAAGGGATCGCACTCCGAAGGAGAGGATCGCTGCGGGGATCGCACTCCGCGAAGGAGAGGATCCGCCGGGTGATGAGATCTACTAGGAGAAATCCTGGCGCTATCCAGAAGGTAATCGTAGTCGACGGTTAAGCTTACGCGATTGTAGATCGGCGTCGGCTGGACTCGTGCTCGCGGTGCTTTCGGGCTGTCGTCGGCGGCTCGTAGATCCCGCGAGCTCTCCCAAATATCAAAAATCCAACCTCAGGCCAGCACCCCTCGCCTATTTATAGGCAAATGACCAAGGAGGGGGTTACGGCGGCCGGACACCAAATGGTGTCCAACATCTTGAACACAGCGGTTGGTAGAAACGGTTTTTCCGTTTGGTTCAGGACTTTTTGCGGCGTTTTGTCTCGATCTTGTCGTTGTCGTCCTAAGTCGTGTCGATTCATTTCTTTCTTGACTTCGAATTCGGTTGGTTCAATCGCGTTGGCGAGGTTAGGTGGCCGATCCTTGTCTTGTCGTCGTTTGGATCGGTCGTTGGCGTTGAATCAATCAATCTCGCTTCGTCGAATCTTATTGATTTTGAAGCTTTGTTGTTGGATTTATCCCACATTTATGCAACCTCGTTGGCTTGTATGCATCGCCGGCTCACTTCATGTGCTTGTCGGCTCGCGTGATGCGTTTTGCGGCATAGTCAATCGCCGTTTGTCGGATGGGTCATCGGTTGTTAACCCACCGTCACGAGTCGTTCGAATGCTTGATAAGCAATTTTTAGCGCCTACACACCCACTTGACCAATAGCTTTTCTTCCCTACGGGCAATGGGACCACCTCCCATGTTTGGTTCTTCGAAGAGATTCCATCTCTTCCTCCATCATGACCAACCAACTCTCACTATCCTTGTCCCGAATAGCTTCTTTGAAGGAGACCAGCTCGTCCTCCTCCACCGAGTGCGTGATTCAACCAAATTAACACGCCCATAGTGCTTGAGGGGTTGATCAGCCCCGGCTTACGTACTGCTTGTATGCTCGCCTTGGCCTAGTGGAAGCCAAACTATCCTCGAGCTGCTGTTGTTGTAGTGCATGTGTATTCTCCTGCTGAACCTCCTCCTGCTCAAGCTCATCATCTACCTGACTTCCCACTTAAACACGACTAGAACCTGGTTGGTCTTTAGGTTCTATTTTAATAACCTGAGACTTAGAAGTCTCATCAGTCCTAACACCATCATCCTTGGGCGCCCTAGCAATCATGGATTTCTCATTAAAGGTACCATCCTGGCGATCACGAACTTTGAATCTTCCGTACACCAAAGCGATAGCCTTTACGCCTTTCGCATATCCCAAGAATATTGCCTTCTTGGCCTCGCGTCAAGCTTTCCCTCGTTGGCGTGATAGTAGGCGGTACATCCGAAATTCGAGCCTATCATAATCTGCGATGTTTCTCGCCACACCCTATAGGTGTATCACTATCCAATGTCGAATGTGGTGAACGGTTCACGATGTAACAAGTCAGAGCCACCGCCGCCCACCATTCGTTGCCCAATCCAGTATGATCGCATACTCATTGCTTTCTCCGCAATGTTGGTTCGATCTCTGCGACCCCATTCTCGCTGTGGTGTTGACTGACCGCCCGTTGTCGAACATTCTCCTCGATCACGAACTCCTTGAAAGCACCATCACTACGTAATCAAGTATCGATCTCGTCTTCAATTTCTTTCCGTCTGTTCAACCATTGCTCTCCACTTCTTGAATGTCTCGAACACCTCATTCTTATGCTTCGAAAATAAATCCAAGCATACCTCGAATAGTCATCTATGAACGAGACATAATATCCGAACCACCCTTAGAAGTGGTCTGAGCCGACCCCAAACATCCGTGTGCACATAATCTAGTATCCCTCGCTCTTAGACTTGCTTCTAAACCGAACCTGACTTTCCATACACACAATCCTCGCAAAAATCCATGCTAAGTTCCTTCGATTCTTCAGCAGACCCTCTTTACCAAGCGAACTAGACCCTTCTCGACATATGCCCAAGCCGCCTATGCCATAACCGTGTGCTCACATGGGTCTCCACCACTTCCTTCGGCCTAACCACGTGATCTCCGCCACCGTGACTGAGAGTATATAAATTACCGTGGACGAATACCCTTCATCACTATAAGGGAACTCAACAACCTTCTTTACTCCGTTCTCCGTAATAATTTTGCAACCGCCGAGTCCAATGCACCAACCGAGATAAGATTCTTCGCAAGTCGGGAACATGCCTCACATCCGTCAAGGTTGAACCACTCCATCATGCATCTTGATTTTGATATTAACCTAGCCCACCGTTTTACAAGCATGGTTGTTCCCCATCAATCTGGTTCCACCATCAATGCCTCTGTAGGTAGTAAACCACTTCCTATTTGGACACATGTGGTAAGAGCAACCGAATCAAGTATCCACTTCCGGAGATATTCTCGCCACCCGACTACATAGCACTCCTTATCGCTCCCTTCCTCTGAAGCGTGCTTCGCCTCTTCCTTGCCCTCTCTTCTCTCAGTCTTGTTGTTGTTCTTCTTCTTTCCACCTACTCTCTTATTTGGACAGTCGACCTTGAAATGCCCAACTTCACCGCATTTGAAACACGATTTTCCCGCAAGAGGTCTCGATTTAGATCTAGACTTTCCTCCCTTGCCTTTTCCTCGCTCATTGCTCCTTCCTCTAGCAAACAATCCCTGCGCTTGTTCTTGGTTACCACCAGTAGTCATGTCACTGGTTGCAATCTTCCGAAGGTCATCCGCTAGAAGCGCCGTTCTAGTCTCATCCATCTTCAAATTGTCTCCTACAAGCATCGATATTTGCACGGTTCTCATAAGACTTGGCGAGACAGAAGTAGAAGCTACCGATCCTCATCTACAACTTTCACATCTATGTCTTTCAAGTCCGATATGATCCTATCAAACTTGTTGATGTATTCCCGGATTGATGAGCCCTCCTCCATCTTGCAAGTATACAATTTGGATTTTAAATAGATCCGGTTCGTTAGACTCTTCGTCATGAAGGTAATTTCTAACTTCTTCCACACGCCCGCAGCCGTTTCCTCTCCATCTACCAAGAAAGCTACATCCCTTTCAAGGCATAGGATAATCGACGCTGCTTCCGAGATCCGGCTCCTCCCAATCCTCATCGACATATCCTTGTGCTTCTTCTCTTTTCCGGCCAAAGCCTTGTGCAATTTTTAGAAATCGGTGAGTTTTCATCGCATCCTCCAATAGGAAAAATCATTCTTCCCATTGAACTTTTCAATCTCGAATTTTCCTACTTTGACCGATTTACTGGTAGACGCCATTCTCCGTTTGTATAAATCCGCTTCTCTCAGAAATTACCGAGCACCACCTCAAACCAGAAGCTACACCACTTCCGATCCAATAATACTCGATATTAATTGTTGGGATAATCAACGACGCCGCTTAAGCGATATCACCCGAGAGAAGGCTTTGTATATTCCCGTTTCACGAAGGAAACAAGAATAGAAAGTAAAATATCCCAACAAAGTGAGATATCTACTCTTCCTCTCAACAGTACTAGGACTGAATCAAGGGAACCTACAAACAATAGCAAATTCACAAAGAAAACAAGAAAGACACGAGATTTACGTGGTTCGGCAAAATTGCCTACTTCAGCGGGGAGGGGTGAGAGGAGATTTGACTATAAAGAATACCGACGACTTGTACAATCCACAAGCTCGTCCCAAAGAAAAACTTTGATTTTACCCAAGAGAAATTGACCTCTCTCTTGTAGAATCTCTCCAAGCTTTCTCTACTCACAGCCAAAAAAGCCTAGCTTTTTCTCCTTTTCTTCACTTTTCTCCACACCACAAATCCTGGTTTAACTCCCTATTTAAAGGGAATTAATTAAGAATTTTCCTTCAACCTAGCCGATGTGGGACTAAAACTTGTTTTGTTTTGTTTTGTTTTGTTTTTAATATGGTTGCTACAGGAACTTCGGTTCCTGTAGCGGCTTGCTACAGGAACCCGAGGTTCCTGTAGCAACGTGGGACCCACGTTCACAAACGCGTACGTCAGGATTATTTCCCAACAATTCTGTTGAGAGAAACGAGCATGGAGGTCATCCCAAACCTCTTTTGCCGTCGAATGTTGAAGAATGCTATTGGCGATGGTAGGAATCGTTGATTGCATTAACCATGAGTGAACCATGCTATTGCACTGCTGCCAATGAGAAGAAATAGTAGAGTAGGCGATGGTAGGAATCGTTGATTGCATTAACCATGAGTGAACCATGCTATTGCACTGCTGCCAATGAGAAGAAATAGTAGAGTAGTCGGTGGGCTTGACTAAGGAACCATTGATAAAACCGAGTTTATTCTTGGCTGCGAGAGCCATGGAAATAGCATGACTCCAAGTGGGGTAATTATCCCCATTCAAGGGTGTTTGAACCAAGGATAGGCTTGGTTGATCAGAGGAATGAAGGTGATAGGGTGAGAAAGAATCTATATTGGGTGCATGAACAGTTTGCTCAACGTTCAATTGAGTTTCTTTATTGGCCATGGGAAAAAACTGAAAAATTGTTGAGGTTTAGGGAAGAAGACGAAGCAGATCAATGGCCTGCTCTGATACCATTAAGGTTTTGAATAATTGAGTGGAAATGACTTGATCTCATTCCATGCATCCATATGGATTATATACAAGTAATTGCCATATAGTTTGGCAGATTAAGGAATTTTCGTAGCTGTTTTGGGCTAATTACAAGGAATTCTAACTAATCTGGTAGAGTCAAAAATCTACAGTTAATTAGGCTAACAATTATTCCTATAATTACGCTAATAATAACTTTATATTCTAACATGCTTCCGTAAGATGCTTCCGTAAGTTTAACGTTCTTTTTATAGATTGGATTATAGATTGGAACATAGACTCATGCATCAATATCAATTTATTTTTAAATCTGTTTAAAATTCATGACCGGTGAGATTGTTCCGATGCTAACGATGGATCTACCTTTCGCAAAGTGTGGTCACGAGACCCACTTTGCCAAAGCTGCTAAACTCCTATGATATCCGAATTTGGATCCTGTCCACTATAAAAAAGTAGTGAAAAGATCGATTAAATTGCATTTAAATAGTCTATTATTTCACCATCTTTACACTTAAATATCCTAAGTTTGTAAAAGTAGCACTTTAATACCTAAGTTGTAAGCAGTAGCACTTTAACACCCTAAGTTGTAAAAAATATAACACTTTAATACCCAAAGTTGTGAAAAATTGCACTTTAATACCCTAAGTTGTAATAAATGGAGCGTTAGTACTTTGGATATTTAAGTGTAAAAGTGATGAAACAATAGGATATTTAAGTGTCATTTAACCAGAAAGACCACTATCTTTCGTCGTAAACTTTATTTTGGCCTAATGAACAGTTATGACTTATTCTAAATATAGTACTCACTATGACATCGATGAATTGCACTCATTTTTGAAATATATGACTCACTAGCTGTTCTTCTCCATCTTTTCATTTCTTTCCCTCCTCTATGGAATATAGATTAAATGAGAAATATAATTTGATAAATTTGGAAAGGTTCGGAAGTAAGTGTTCACGTCAAACTTTTTGAGAATATAAATTAAAAAAATCTATGTTGTGCTTGGTTTTAAGAGTTATTTGCTGCAAAATATGGAGGCTACGCCTGTGGCTAATATTAAAACACGAACCCGGGCTCTTTTAAAGGGGCGCCCACTGTCGAAAATCAGCAGGCTTTTGCTGTTAAGGCCGAGGCCCATAATATTTGTAGTGGGCACTCTCTGTTCTGTGTTTAGCCCACTAGCCACATGATTATTTCCTTCACCTATTTAAACCTTTTGATGTATTATTAATTATTATTTAGTAATTCTCGTCTTAATCAATCAGGTGCCTGTTATCTTTTAAAGGACAAGGAATCAACCCCTGATTATGATCCTTTTAACGCTTCTAAGAAACAAATAAGATATTTTTAACCATATGCTTATGTAGGCCCACCACTGATAAGATAATTTAATTTGACGTTATTATTAATCAACTCGTTTTCATATCATAATTCCTTAGAATAATCTTAACGTAGAAATATCAAAAGCTACAGTTATTAATATCCACCATGTTGTGGCATTTTAGCTGCTTTTATATATATATATATATATATATATATATATATATATATATATATATATATATATATATATATATATATATATATAGAGAGAGAGAGAGAGCTACTATTGATAGTATTCAACATGCGGATGCTATCAACCTAATTTTAAAATCGGAACCCAAAATAAAAATCCAAATGGTAGATGTGATCTACTACACATGAACTAATTAGAAACAAAATTTCAAAGGATTTCATCATCATTAACCCATGCAAAATTTATCGTCAAAATCAACGTTTCAGAATTTTCATGAAGTTGGTTAATTTTCGCCTCTTGATATATAATTCAAAACACGTCGAAATCATTTGAAATTTTATTTCTAACTAGTTCATGTGTAGTAGATCACATCTATCTGTTCGGAATTTTATTTTTGAGTTTCGCTTTTTCAAAATGAGTTGATGGCACCCGCATGTTGAATACTATTAATAGTAGCCTAGCTCAACTCATATCTGCCTTTTTTGCAAAACCTAGCAAAAAATCACAAATCTGAGGAACGGAGGCACGATAAACCAATAAAATCACGGTCGGCGAGAAAATCTCTGACTCAATAAACCCACGGCCATCCGGAGGAAGAGAGCAAAGAGATTGAATAAAGCGAGGGAAAGTGGCGGTAACCATAGCCATCAACAACTTTTCCCCAATAAAACCCCATATCGACACTAAAATGCAGTCAAGCGATTTCCACAGACTTTTCTAGGGTGTTATAAGCGAACCAAACACCCTTAGCCTACTATACATGATTATTTCCTTCACCTATTTAAACCTTTTGATGTATTATTAATTATTATTTAGTAATTCTCGTCTTAATCAATCAGGTGCCTGTTATCTTTTAAAGGACAAGGAATCAACCCCTGATTATGATCCTTTTAACGCTTCTAAGAAACAAATAAGATATTTTTAACCATATGCTTATGTAGGCCCACCACTGATAAGATAATTTAATTTGACGTTATTATTAATCAACTCGTTTTCATATCATAATTCCTTAGAATAATCTTAACGTAGAAATATCAAAAGCTACAGTTATTAATATCCACCATGTTGTGGCATTTTAGCTGCTTTTATATATATATATATATATATATATATATATATATATATATATATATATATATATATATATATATATATATATAGAGAGAGAGAGAGAGCTAGGCTACTATTGATAGTATTCAACATGCGGATGCTATCAACCTAATTTTAAAATCGGAACCCAAAATAAAAATCCAAAGCGGTAGATGTGATCTACTACACATGAACTAATTAGAAACAAAATTTCAAAGGATTTCATCATCATTAACCCATGCAAAATTTATCGTCAAAATCAGCGTTTGAATTTTCATGAAGTTGGTTAATTTTAAGCCTCTTGATATATAATTCAAAACACGCCGAAATCATTTGAAATTTTATTTCTAACTAGTTCATGTGTAATAGATCACATCTATCTGTTCGATTTTATTTTGATTCGATTACTAAGAAATGAGTTGATGGCACCCGCATGTTGAATACTATTAATAGTAGCCTAGCTCAACTCATATCTGCCTTTTTTGCAAAACCTAGCAAAAAATCACAAATCTGAGGAACGGAGGCACGATAAACCAATAAAATCACAGATCGAGCAGAAAATCTACAGCTCAATAAACCCACAGCCATCACAGAGGAACCGAGAGGCGCAAAGAGATTGAATAAAACGAGGGAAAGTGGCGGTAACCATAGCCATCAACAACTTTTCCCCAATAAAACCCCATATCTGACACTAGTACAGTCAAAGAGCGATTTCCACCGACTTTTTCTAGGGTGTTATAAGCGAACCAAACACCCCCTTAGCCTACTAGCCACATGATTATTTCCTTCACCTTTTTAAACCTTTTGATGTATTATTAATTATTATTTAGTAATTCTCGTCTTAATCAATCAAGTGCCTGTTATATTTTAAAAGACACGGAATCAACCCCTGATTATGATCCTTTTAACGCTTCTAAGAAACAAATAAGATATTTTTAACCATATGCTTATGTAGGCCCACCACTGATAAGATAATTTAATTTAACGTTATTATTAATCACCTCGTTTTCATATCATAATTCCTTAGAATAATTTTAAGGTAGAAATATCAAAAGCTAAAGTTATTAATATCCACCATGTTGTGGCATTTTAGCTTTTACATACATATATATATATATATATATATATATATATATATATATATATATATATATATATATATATATATATATGAAAATAAAATCAAAGCGGTAGATGTGATCTACTACACATGAACTAGTTAGAGACAAAATTCTAAAGGATTTCATCATCATTAACCCAATGCAAAATTTATCGTCAAAATCAACGTTTGAATTTTCATGGCGTTGGTTAATTTTAAGCCTCTTGATATATAATTTAAAACACGTCAAAATTATTTAAAATTTTATTTCTAACTAGTTCATGTGTAGTAGATCACATCTATCATTTCAGTTTTATTTTTGAGTTTCGATTTTTAAAATTGGGTTGATAGTATCATGTTGGATACTATTAACGGTAGCCTAGCTCAACTCATATCTGCTTTTTGGAAGATCTAGCAAAAATCACAAATCTAAGGAACGAGGCACGATAAACCAATAAAATCACGGTCGGCGAGAAAATCTCTGACTCAATAAACCCACGACCATCACAGAGGAACCGAGAGGCAAAGAGATTGAATAAAGCGAGGGAAAGTGGCGGTAACCATAGCCATCAACAACTTTTCCCCAATAAAACCCCATATCGACACTAGTACAGTCAAAGAGCGATTTCCACCGACTTTTTCTAGGGTGTTATAAGCGAACCAAACACCCCTTAGCCTACTAGCCACATGATTATTTCCTTCACCTTTTAAACCTTTTGATGTATTATTAATTATTATTTAGTAATTCTCGTCTTAATCAATCAAGTGCCTGTTATATTTTAAAAGACACGGAATCAACCCCTGATTATGATCCTTTTAACGCTTCTAAGAAACAAATAAGATATTTTTAACCATATGCTTATGTAGGCCCACCACTGATAAGATAATTTAATTTAACGTTATTATTAATCACCTCGTTTTCATATCATAATTCCTTAGAATAATTTTAAGGTAGAAATATCAAAAGCTAAAGTTATTAATATCCACCATGTTGTGGCATTTTAGCTTTTACATACATACATATATATATATATATATATATATATATATATATATATATATATATATATATATATATATATATATATATATATATATATATATATATATAGAACCAGAATATGACTTAAGTTAATAATGAATAGTGGTGCCTGACTTTTTATCCATCTCTTTGAGATTTGTGATGCACAAATCTCAAAGTGGCTTTATATCTTCACGGATCCCAAAGTAAGATGAGTGGTTAGAAAAGTTAATGCTGTGGCTATTTTATGAACTTGATTCATAGGGCTTCTATATATATATATATATATATATATAGTAAGGCTCTATGAACTTAAGTTCATATGAATAGTGATGCACCAACTTTTTATCCACTCATCTTGCCTTGAGATTTGTGATGCACAAATCTCAAAGTGGCTTTATATCTTTCACGGATCCCAAAGTAAGATGAGTGGTTAGAATAGTTGGTGCACCACTATTCATTATGAACTTAAGTTCATAGAAACTATATATATATATATATATATATATATATATATATATATATATATATATATATATATATATATATATATATAATCTCTATAAACTTAAGTTAATATGGAGGAGTGTCACCAACTTTATATCCATTGATCTTGCCTTGGGATCAGTGAAATCAAGATATGCACAAATCTTAAAAGTGGGCTTTATATCTTTCACGGATCCCAAGGCAACATCAATAGATAGAAAAGTTGGTGGATGACTATTCCTATCAACTTAAGTTTATAGGAGCTTTCTATATATATATATATATATATATATATATATATATATATGAAAAATGTAGGAACAACTTAGCATAAATTTTATCTTGGTAGTGAGGTGTCTTATTCTCATTCACTCTCCAACTCATATGAATGTGGACCCCATTTGAATGAGTGGATGTGAATAGGCTTAGTACTGTCTAGAATATATATATATATATATATATATATATATATATATATATATATATATATATATATATATATATATATATATATATATATATATATATATATAAATTGAGCTAGGCTACTATTAATAGTATTCAACATGCGGATACTATCAAACCAATTTTAAAATTGAAATCAAAAATAAAAATCCAAACTGGTAGATGTGATCTACTACACATGAACTAGTTAGAGATAAAATTCTAAAGGATTTCATCATCATTAACCCAATGCAAAATTTATCGTCAAAATCAACGTTTCAGAATTTTCATGACGTTGGTTAATTTTCGCCTCTTGATATATAATTTAAAACACGTCAAAATTATTTAAAATTTTTTTTCTAACTAGTTCATGTGTAGTAGATCACATCTATCAGCTCGGATTTTTATTTTTGAGTTTCGATTTTTTAAAATTGGGTTGATAGTATCCGCATGTTGGATACTATTAACAGTAGCCTAGCTCAACTCATATCTGTCTTTTTTGGAAGATCTAGCAAAAAATCACAAATCTAAGGAACGGAGGCACGATAAACCAACAAAATCACAGATCGAGCAGAAAATCAATAGCTCAATAAACCCACATCCATCATAGAGGAACGGAGGCGTGAAGAGATTGAATAAAACGAGGGAAAGTGGCGGTAACCCTAGCCATCAACAACTTTTCCCGAATAAAACCCCAGATCTGACAATAGTACAGTCAGAGAGCGATTTTCACCGATTTTCTCTCGTTTTGGAAGGAAATGGGGGAAAGGCAAAGAGTTGAGGTGGAGGGATTTTCTGTAGCTGGAAGCTCTAAAGGAGGAAGCGAACCAAAGCTGGACAAAGAAAACCCTAGAAAGGGTTTAGCTGAGGTGAAAGCGGTGTCAGGAGGGGGAATTGGTTTTCTTGGGTGTTATAAGCGAACCAAACAACCCCATAGCCTACTAGCCACATGATTATTTCCTTCACCTTTTTAAACCTTTTGATGTATTATTAATTATTATTTAGTAATTCTCGTCTAAATCAATCAAGTGCCTGTTATCTTTTAAAGGACAAGGAATCAACCCCCTGATTATGATCCTTTTAACGCTTGTTACGCTTCTAAGAAACAAATGAGATATTTTTAACCATATGCTTATGTAGGCCCACCACTGATAATTTAATTTAATTTAACGTTATTATTAAGCAACTCGTTTTTAAGGTAGAATTATCAAAAGCTACAGTTATTAATATGAAGCCCATTTTGAGATTTGTGCATCTCTTGATGGCACAAATCTAAAGTCAACATCAATGGATAAAAAGTTGGTGTATATTATTCCTATAAACTTGAGTTTATAGGAGATTTACTATATATATATATATATATATATATATATATATATATATATATATATATATATATATATATATATATATATATATATATATATATGGGTGGGGGTGGGGAGACCTAAAAATTGAGAAACAAGGCTATGTAATTAATCTTTTGCATAGCTGTATCGCTAAACATTCAACATTCTTCTCACATTTGTTTTCTCTCTTCAATGACTTTCCTTTATAATCTTGGATCTTGACTTTATGTAAATACACTTCATTACAATTCATTGACTGTCTATTCTTAGTCATGCGTTTCAATAGCTTTCATCCACATCACAAACTTATATAGTTCTTCTTCTTCTTTTTAAATAGGAAAACGTATATAGGTTATCGTCGGTGGTAATAATAGCAGCAGTACAAACAAAAGATCAAGAAAAGTTTAAAGAAAAAGTGAATAGCATTGTCATAAAAAAGTTACATAATAAGTAAATATTGAGTAAAACTATTTAGTAGTAAGATGTAGATAGGCTGGGGTTCTATGTGATGCCCCCATCATTTTTAAAAAATTAAGGAATATTGCAATACCTGCTACTTTCTGTTATTAATTGATTTGTAAACGGATCTAATAGTTGCCATTAATTTGGTGCACATTTAAGATCATGGATAGTCTTCACTAGA
>CM022703.1:2482244-2486171 GCA_012295165.1 Asparagus setaceus
TGGGTATATATATGAGAAAAATGGGTATATATATGAGAAAAATGGGTATATATATGAGAAAAATGGGTATATATATGAGAAAAATGGGTATATATATGAGAAAAATGGGTATATATATGAGAAAAATGGGTATATATATGAGAAAAATGGGTATATATATGAGAAAAATGGGTATATATATGAGAAAAATGGGTATATATATGAGAAAAATGGGTATATATATGAGAAAAATGGGTATATATATGAGAAAAATGGGTATATATATGAGAAAAATGGGTATATATATGAGAAAAATGGGTATATATATGAGAAAAATGGGTATATATATGAGAAAAATGGGTATATATATGAGAAAAATGGGTATATATATGAGAAAAATGGGTATATATATGAGAAAAATGGGTATATATATGAGAAAAATGGGTATATATATGAGAAAAATGGGTATATATATGAGAAAAATGGGTATATATATGAGAAAAATGGGTATCTTGGTATTTGATAGTTGAGGTGTATCAATCACATACACTCCTCAAATTGCACTACATGGGCGGAGTGAGTGGATGTGATTGATACACCTCACTACCAAGACTAAAAATGGTGCTTAGTACCATATATACATATATATATATATATGAGAAAAATGGGTATATATATGAGAAAAATGGGTATATATATGAGAAAAATGGGTATATATATGAGAAAAATGGGTATCTTGGTATTTGATAGGCTGGGGCTCTGGGGCTCTGTGTGACGCCCCATTGTTTTTAAATTTTTTAGAGAATATTGCAATACCTGCTACTTTCTTGTTATTAATTGATTTGTAAACATATCTAATGGTTGGCATTAATTTGATCTTTTAAGATCATGGATAGTCGTAGTCTTCACTGGATACTTTCTCCTTCTAAACATAAAGATCCACGTTAATTATCTTTTCATTCAAATTTGTTGACTAGTTGTTCAAATTTTCCCGAGGATTCTCAATTGTAATAAGTTTTTCTCCACTGTCATTTCTTATTGCAGTGACCTCAACTTTATCTATTTGTTAACATAATATAATTTTATCCTAATTCTAATTCTAGTTAACTAACAATATAAATTTTTTCTCACAAATTATCTCACTTCTAGTTTTTCACACTAATTAAATTAAGCTCAAAACACAAGGATTATCCGTGATGATGCTTGCATCGTAAAGCAACACAGGAATCTTTTAATCTATTTAATTACAATCGTCATAAAATAATCCAAGAAAGATGAGGTAATGCGAGCCAATGGGAATATAAATAACTATAAAATTACAACAAAATCTAATGGCTTTTGTCTTGGTGGTCAATATATGCTCTAATTAAATACAGACTTTCATACTGATCCGGAAAAAAAAAGGTAAAAAAAAAAACAGGTTTTCGTAATGCACATGCAATCGATGCATACCAGGATATATATAAATAATAGAATACATGAAGGTAACCAATGATCCATATTAGTCAAGGACTTCTTTTGTTTCCATATAATCTTTATTCATTATTTTTTAAAAAAAGTGGGTTTAACATCACGAATTCTGCTAGAATCAAATTTCTCAGTCAAAACTAATTCTCTTCTCTCTTATTAGTGAATTATGCAGAGAACGATAAAACATGACTCTCTTTTTCATTATTCATTTAATTTAACCTTGCATGCAATTAAATTTAAAAACAAAACATTATGAATATATTAGAATTCCAAGTTGCTTTTGTTGATTTCAATTGCTGGACCAAGATTATGAAAAGGATATACATGCCATCCACCAAATCACGTGTCATGTTCCCTCCTTCACTTTTTCCCTTTTGTTCGTTTGGTATTAATGAAAGGGAAAATTCTTTAAACAATAACTATCATAAAGTTGTTCACTCACACATAGGGTGGAAATGAACCGAATCGAATCGAATACCATGGTATTCATATTCGTATTCGGTTAATTTTCACGAATTCGAAGCCGAACTCAAATTCGTGTCGAATAGGGAAAGGGTGTTCAAATTTGGTTCGTTAATTAGACGAATATTTATCAAATGTTCACGAATATCTCAATAGCACACTTGTTAAGTCACAAGATCCTCAACCATAAGGTGTTGACTTCAAACTCTATGTTTGATGTCTTTTCTTATTATTTTCTATAATGTTTTACTTAATTGTTATTATGATATTTCAATATAAGAATTATTATAGTGTACGTTTATAAATTATTAATATAATACTTATAAATAGCAATATTTATAAAATTATGCACACGTAAAGATAACACAATATAATAATCTAGAAGTAGAAAACATAAATGAATATTTAATAATCAAACAAATCGAATATACCTCTGGTCAAATTCTATTAGTTTATGCAGAATACTAAAAATATTCATTTATTATTAAATGAACTACCGAATCGAATATGACCGAATATCCGACGAATAATAACCGAATTGTTTATTAATTATTTGGTTTGTTTCCACCCCTACGTCACACATCTCATTGTCCATCTATCATATTGATTAGATAGGATAAATGCTACTGAAAATATGGATTAGAGAGATTATCAGATAAATATGCAGATCGGAGAATTAAAGTGAATCTCTCTTTAGTTAGGTAACTGTAGATTAATTCCCTTTCTTATACTTTTACAAATATGCTCCTCAACTCAACTGAAATGAAAGCAACTAGTAAACTCTCCACAGTTTGAAGAATCTTTAGATTCCTCATCATCATAATCACCATTGTAATGGGTTTTTCTCCAGTACTGTCATCTCTTATGACTGCTCACCTCCCTATTTTCATAAAAGATAACCCACAGTGAATTAATATAAATAATAATGTATTTGGATCCTCTTTACTATAAAAAAGAATAAGATATATAGCATTACTTTTCATATCGGTCAACCATCTACTTGTTAGTGGTCACCTAGCAATTACTTTCGCACCGAAAAGAAAGAGTATAGGACCCTTCTTCTTGAAGTGCTCTCAAAATATATGTGTTATTAAATTCCCTATAGTAATATTAATTATTTCTTATAGCACAACAATCACAGCATCATGCCCTCACCATGTATCATCTGAATTCGCCAAGAACCGGCATCGAACAGCACAATGATTTATGGATTTAACACCACGCCTCTCCGCTGGTAAGATCCTGATAAAGTGCCAAATGGGGACTTAAAGTCCAAGTCACCTATGTGATTGACGCGAGACTTCCTATAACTTATTGTGGGTCGACCTTGGATCCACAATAATGTTATAGTCCCTCTACTTCATCGCTGTCTCAAATATGTAGACACTAATAATGAGGTCAAGATCGGTCGCGACAAACAACCGCTTAAGGATGGAGAATTATTTCACCGATTCTCTCCTCTACTGTAATGAGTCCGAATCATCTACCAAGGCACGACACGTGGAGAAGCCGATACCGCTTCCGCTTGGTTATAGTGGTGGTTTTGTTCTAAATGACATTGTACCCCTTGTAATCAATCTTGACGATGAAGAATCGCCGATGAACATTGTAATTGGCAAATTGCCATGAATAAATGACGATTTAGAGTATCCTTTGTCTTTGAATGATGTGATGACAGTTTATACAATGATCCGTAGTTGCACTCGCCAACTCTGGCCATCTTGCTTTACACAAAAGCAGCTCCGACTCGACAGCACTGCCATCCCACCTAAGATCAAGTAGTGAAAAGACTTGGTTTACTTGAAAGGAGATGCGCCCAAATACCAATCACTTCTTCAAAACCATTTAAGACGATAATGGACCTATCCTCCACACATTCAGATATAGTCCAAACACCGGGTATCATGAAGAGATGGGGTATGACTTGACACAAGGGAAGGTCTATGTTTCTGACGAGGCCCTCGAACCCTCCTAAAGCCGCATATGTCCCAAGAGGAAAGCCTGATAATTACTATG
>CM022703.1:2486271-2605305 GCA_012295165.1 Asparagus setaceus
CTGAAGTTTCATTAGAGAATCACATGGTACCCACTCCCTTGTTTTAATTCCTCTATCTCATAATAAGTTTGTCTGACTCTCTCTCTCTCTCTCTCTCTATTTATTTATTTATTTATTTATTTTTCTTGGTGAATGGGGACGTTGATGATGTGATGGCCACATGTTAGGTGTCGGTGGGAACAGTATATTAGCTAGCTAATTATATATTACATCTATTGTTGAAATTGTAAACGGCGCGAGAAGCAAAATCCACGCGTGTCGTTTGTTTGTTGAAGAGGCTTTTCTTTGCAGGACCGGGCCTATTTATCGGATACATAGTCGCGTGTCAGCAAATTAAAACGATGTGAACATATATATATATATATATATATATATATATATATATATATATATATATATATATATATATATATATATATATCATTTCAGATATTTCAGTTGTATCTCCATTTTGATCTATATATATTATACTATACATACTTGGTGGCAGTATGAATCCAAAAAAAAAATTTGGGGTGGGGAGAGGACAACAAGTATTTATTTATATAAAAATAAAAATAATATTATAAAATAATTGTATCCGACAAGAATGCTCTCAGTAGTCGATACATTTTATCAGTTTTATTGCATCATATTTTGCATGGAATGCGATATATAAATAAAAGTGAATATTGTTACGTATAATTTACTTCCATTTATGAAATCAAAAGATATATATAGTTCACTTGCTAATTAAAATACGCTACAAAATCAAATCAAATTCATAAAAACAAACACTTGGTACGCACTACATAATTAATAGAAGATTGTCTTCAAAGTATATATATCAAAGAACATATAAAGCATTTAGACAAGCGGTCAGAGCTCCGCCGGCGGCAGGTCCGAGCGAAGGCTCTCAGATTTATGGTTTGGGCGGAGCTCTAGGATTTAGGGTTTTGGGAATTTGATCTTTGGAACTTAGAGAGATAGAAGGAGGGGAGGGGGGATATCATTGGGTTCGGATTTTAGTTATTAGTTTTGGGTGGGCTTTTTGTCTTTGGGTCTCTAATTTTCTATAGTAAGCATAAAAGAACAACATGTAAATCTAAACTATAAGAAATTAAAGAAAGAAATAGAAAATCAAAGCATAAAAGAGCAAGGAAAGAAATCTACTCTACAAACCATGAAGAAATATTATACTAGAAGCATGAAATAAGTTTAATCTACCAAATATCAAATAAAAATAAGAAAATAAAATCCTAAAATATGTAATTCTAAAACAAGAAAATAAAAGGAAAAAATAAAACTTATAGTGCAAGGAGTTGACCCTTAAATGTAAATCTTCATCTTCATCATCAAAGAAGAAGAAAAGAAAATTAAGGAGGAAATTTTTTATTTATCGTAGATAAAAAGTTTATAATTTTTGAAAGGTCTTCTCAATTAAAAGTAATCATCCTCTCTAAAAATAAAGTTTTACAAAACTTTTCACACCAAACCCTTTACTCTCTACCCTCTTTATATCCTTCAGCTATCAATATGAGCCATTGGTTTTGTCTTGAGCTCCAAGAAATAAATCTCAGCTATTAACTAATTTTTTAATGATCTAATTGATTGGCCAATCGATTAGCAAATTGATTGGTTCCTAATGAATTTGATTCTTTTGTTGATTTGTTGACCCCATTTGTTTTTATTTTTTGGGTTTTGTGGACCTCCTCTTAGCTTGATATTGAACTTCAATAAAAGGTTGAAAAATGAGAGAAATTAGTTTTTGGGCTCTTATTCATTAATTTTTATTACCTGTAAATTAAGATAAAAACACTTTATTAGTAGATATTTTATTCAAAATAAAATAGATAATAAGAGTATAAAAGTATAATAAAATATAATGATCAAATATCCCCACACCTAAACTTTTGCTAGTCCTCTAGCAAAAAATAAAATGAAAAGAAAAGAAAGAAAAATCTTAACTCACTCGCAGAAATTACGGTTATATTTAGCACATACAACAAGTCTCTAAACCCTAGTTTACTTTAGAGGACGAGTTGTAGTCTCAAGAGTATACAATGAATATACCCATAAAATTTGGTCAACTTGTCAGGTTTAAAGAAGTCGGTATATATTAATTCACTTGATATCTTTAAATAATCTAATTAGAGTTAGTTTATGCTTAAGAAAATATTTTTATGCATAACTCTAAAGTAAATTTCTTAAAAATCTTTTCATTATAGTTATACAAACACTATGTCTAACTTAAAATTTTAATTAAAAGTTTTGAAAAGAACATGCTAACTCTTTGTTTCAAACAATTTTCAAGTCTCTTGATCAATTTATTTTCAAGAACATATACATTAATATAACAATATATATAAAAAATTCTCTTTTTTAATTTTTAATTTTTTATTTATACATATATCTCTTTATTCATTGGTGATTTTGTTCTACTTTATCGGGCTTTCAAAGAAACCAGTAATGAGGTTTGGGCCAATAGATCCCAACCTAATTAGACTTAGGTCATTAGGTATAGAAATACTCCTCGGCTTAATCATTTGGTCAACTTAGATTTAGTAAGATAGAATCATCTTAGAGCTCAAGAAAGTTTTTATTGGTGCCCATTTTTCTATGATATCTTTGCATAATATATGTGTGTGTGTGTGTGTGTGTGTGTGTGTGTGTGTGTGTGTGTACATTATATATAAATTGAAAAATATTTAGATCAAGAGAACTTGAAAAGTTATTTTCTACTCTAAGCTAAACATACAAAAATTTCATTACTTTAATTAAAAGTCTAAGTTGGGCCATAGTGAAGTATATTACTTTAAAATTATTTCTTAAAAAATTAGTTAGAGTTATCATAAAAGTTTAACTTGAGTATAAAACTAACTAAGAACTTGATAATTTAAAAGTTTATCAAGTAGATCAATTATTAATTAAATCTATTAAGTTGGCAAGTGATAATTTTTAAGGCAATAAAAGAAAGGATAAAATAGAGAGAAAATATGAATAGTCCCCAACCCACACTTAAATTTAGTATTATTTTCAATGCAAACTATATGATGCATAAAGTAAAGCGGATAGGAAGTGAAGAACTAGCATTTGTTAGGTCAACCTAAAATAACTATAAAATAATAATAATATGTAATTACCTTGGGAATGAGGAGATGTAGCCAAAATTTTCCTTTTCTCTTTTTTCATTCATTTTCTTCATTTTTTTCAAAAGAACAAGATCTCTCAAATTAGAGAAGAATAAATTCTTTTATTATGCTTCTTATTATGAGACAAAGAGTAAATATATAAAATTAAAAATTTAAAATAAGAAGCTCAAGTCCTACATCAAATTCTACCTTATTGATGTGTTGTGAATATGTGTCAAGATTGCAAGTGCACAATCAAGTTATAGTATAGTACAATATTGATCCCACGAGGAAGATGTGTAGGAAAAATTCTAACATGAATTCTAGAGTTATGTGTAGACAATTAGGAGGAAAAATATGGAGAGATAAAGAGAGTGAGTGATTATTTATAAATAAAAGAAAACAAGAACAAGAGGGAGAAAGAGAGTGGACAAATAAAAGAAAATAAAGAATAACAAGGAGGAGAAATAAAGAAAACTAGAAAAGAATAAAATCAAGACCGAAAAACTAACCATAAAGAGGAAAAATCAAAACAAGTAAAATATGGAGGAAATCAAGAGAAAAATAGGAATCTAGAATTGAATACACTAATTAATTTCATTAGGATTTATGAACTACTCTCTTTTTTATCACATTTTACTTTAGATTTATTAAGCATATACTATCAAACCACATTTATTTGATTTCCCTGCCAAATCTTCTCTAAGATTTCTCATATCCTCCCTTCTGCCTCCTGTCTTTCTTATTTGGGTTTTGGTTAGGGTTAGGGTTCGGGTTAGGATTAGGGTTAGGGTTCGGGTTCAGGTTCGGGTTAGGGTTAGGGTTCGGGTTCGGGTTAGGGTTAGGGTTAGTGGGTTCGGGTTCGTGTTCGGGTTAGGGTTAGGGTTAGGGTTCGGGTTAGGGTTAGGGTTAGGGTTAGTGGGTTCGAGTTCTGGTTAGGGTTAGGGTTAGAGAAGATTTGGCAGGGAAATCAAATAAATGTGGGGGCCATATATCTTTAATTAATTAACCTATTTTTTTAAACATAACCATTAATTTGAATCTAACGGTGTAGAATGGTCATCTCACGTTAAGCAAATCATCTCACCGGATCGCTATATATATATATATATATATATATATATATATATATATATATATATATATATATATATATATATATATATATATATATATATATATATATATATATATATATATATATATATATATATATATATATATATATATATATATATATATATATATATATAGAGAGAGAGAGAGAGAGAGTTGAGCTACTATCCAGGTTAAGTGGATAGGAGACTTTGTCCAACCAATTTCTTAACCATTGGATTGAGTTGATTGCTTGAAATCTTGATTAGATGAGATGGCACCAATTAACTGAGAGAAGGGTACTTTGGTATAAATAATTTAAAATAAAGGGTCCCTAAAATAAATAAGGAAATAAAAAAAAGTAAATAAAAGATCCCGCATCACCGTCTTCCCTGCGTCTGCTAAAATAGAAGTCGGACTTTCCCAACCTTTTTTACCTCATGCCTCCTATCAATTGTTGTATTAGAAGAGAATATTATCAATTTCATTTGTTTAAAGTTTGATAGAACTTAAATTAAGATCTGACCACAAATATTTTTGGCCTTTTGGGAGATAATTAGTTATATAAATCAATATTTTGATAGAATTGGTACAAGAGACTTTTGCGAAAAAACCCACTCAATCAGCGTGGTGTATTAACTGGTTGCATTGAGCCATTGGCAATATATGCAAACAATGAAATTTTGTGTAACCTGTGTAATCTTTATTTTTGTATCTACATATATAAACTTAAACAAATAATAGCACACCCTGTAACTTCATCTTGATACAAAACAAGTCTTCAAAGAAATCGAATATGAGATTAAGAACCAATAGCTCAAATATCAAAATAGTATCGATACTGAAATCTATAATTTTAGCAAACAAATACAATAAATAACAAATCAGAACAACTACTACCAGTTTTATAATTCTAGATCTCAGCCCAACCACATATGTGAAAACAAGAAAAAGATGAGCAATATTAAAAATTAGGGCAATGGCGTGCTTGCTAGTTTTTTTCTCTGCCGTGGAGGAGAAACGGGATTGGAGATGGGATACACACTTTTTTATTACTTATTTTGCTTTAAGTTATTTGTACCAAACTACCCTTCTCTCAATTAATTAGTGCCACCTCATCTAATCAAGATTTCAATCAATCAACTCAATCCAATGGTTAAGAAATTAGTTGGACAAAGTCCCTATCCACTTAAGTCGATAATAGCTCAACTATATATATATATATATATATATATATATATATATATATATATATATATATATATATATATATATATATATATATATATATATTCAGACTTGGCATATGTTTCTAGAATTTTACTCACATCTTCATCATTAGCACTTAACTGGAATGAAGTGAAAAATAAAATTCTAAGGTCTCGATACCAAAGATTTTCTATGTCCTTGTGTCCTAGACTAAGAACCAAACTCATTACGTTGTCATATGTTAACTCACAAGCTTTTAAACCCTCAAAATCTGTAATATACCCATCACAGTAATGTGAAATTATGTAATCTAAATGAACCATTATGATGAAATTTTTTAGTTATATATCTGCACGTAAACATGAAAACACAATAATGAGTAAGCAATAAATAAGGACTAAAGGAAAAATAGACAATGATAATTTCTCCTTATTATAACTATGCTAGTGGGTGTGATTTTTAATAATTTTCTCATCGGCTAATAGATTATAAGTTAAGGAGAAATTCTTTTAGAAATTTGGGTAGTATATACTTGCTATCATTATATCCCAGGAGACCGCATAAGAAGCAAAAATAAAGAATAGCTAGTTAATCCACTAAGAAGTTTGACCTCTGATGCTCATATTTTCAAAAATATATTGTTCATACTCTTTTTTCTCATATTCATATGGAATTAAGTATGAGTATTTTTCTACTCGAACAAAAAAATTTATGGTGTATATGATAAACTCTAACACTATAACATGTAAGTTTCGAAAGTTTCTCGATAAAATTTATGGAGCATATAGTAAACCCTAATACTAGAAAAATTATTTCTTGTAATCAAACTTTCGCTGAATACAATATATCCTAACAAAGTAATAAATAATATTTTTTTTAGAGAATATGATAAATCGTAACATTATAACATAGAGGTAATAAAAAAAATATCGTGAACAAATACCTATCACAATTCACGTTGTCAAGATTCAAGGTTGCCATTGATCGCTTGGTTACTTCAACTTCTTGTGACTCCATAATTAATTAGGGTTGCTGGCTTTGGAGGGAGGGAGGATTTTTATTTTATTTTTATTTTTGGTGTTTTTTTTCGTTTGACAGGAGAAGGACGAGCAATCGTTCTTTTTTTTATTTTATTTGTTTGTATACAGATATCTATGTTTTAGGGTTGAGGGTAGTATTGACCCTTCAAGATTTTTTTAATAGGGATTATAATGGATGGTTAAAAAAAGATTAACTTTACATCTAGCAAGGGGTACAGGGACTAAGTTGAGAAAAAAAGGTGCAAGGATCAATATGAGTATGATGTCTAGTATAGGGATCAAACTGGACTTTCACCCTTTCCATAAAAAATATATTATCGATCCTTGTTGTATGTAGAGACTAGAAGGAAAAAAAAAATACATTTTGTACGCTGCTTTCCATTTTAATGGGGAATTTCCTACTTCAATTTTCGGACACCAGGTAAAAGTTCAGAAGATATGAGAGAGACAGATACTTCACCAACAAAAATAATTCACTACATTGGAAAAATACATAACAATGCCTATGATAAAGGCATGAATATTCGTAACATAATTAGACTCCCAAAACGAGAGCAATTACTTGATTTCCTAAGAAACACAAGTAGCTAAACCAAAAGGCCAAGCTTATTCAAACACCAAACAAAAGAAACTTTAAATAAAATAAAAAAAATCCAATGTAGCATAATTAAGCCCCATATTTGATCATTAGTGCTTCGTGACGGTGGTCTTGGTGGTGGTAGTGGTGTGTCCGGTGCTCGCGGTGCTAGTGTTGTCAATCCCAACTGCATTTTTCACAGTATCTGCCGCTTCCTGAGCCATGTTCTTCACCTGTTCTCCAGTCTGCTGAAGAAACCCTGCGGTCTCCTCCTTGGTCTCCCTCGCAGATTGTGATGCCCTGTCCATCAAATCATCCTTCTTGACCTAAAAACAAAAATCTCTGTAAATATTAATTTTTTTTACTATCACTAAATTTCAAATGAAAAAGATGGAAAAGGGCTTACTTGGGCCTGGCCGACGGCCTGGCCAGCTTGGAATCTGATGTCGTTGTGATCAGCCATTTTCTCTTTGATTACTCTTTTTAATTTCCTTTCCTTCTGTTCTTTTTTTTTTAATGGATGAATGGATTGGTGAAGGATTAAGGGGGTATTTATAGCTTAGAGAGTGCATGATACATGGAGACACGTGTCCTAGGATTAAGGGCTGTTGCAGAAAGAACTGGTAATTGGGACACGTGTCATGCACGGATTGAATTGTGGAGATTTTATGCCCATTTGACGAGGGAATTAGTTGGTTATGCGTTTAACTCGGATGCAAATAGTTGACACATTCCTATGAGTAATGAGTATGGATTCTATCTGAACATCCTATAGAATAGGATGATTTATACCATTCACGGTTGGTTAGAGGGTTAGTTTAGATATTGTGGTTATTCTATCAATGATGTAAATCATCCTGCTCATATAGAGACTGTTCTGATAGGAACCCTACTGCAGAGTAACTAGTTTATTTGGCACTTGCTTTGGATTCATATATATATATATATATATATATATATATATATATATATATATATATATATATATATGATTTTATTTTCAATTTTGAATGTGAAATTTTAATTTATCATCTGTTAAGTTTGGATACAAACACTGTTGTGTAAAATTATTCAATATGTCCAAATACATAGTTAGATATAACAGAAGGTTTCTAAAAGCATATATTTCTAGTATTACTTGTATAGTTTTCCATCGCTGTTTTCTCCAAGCATGACATTGTCTCTCATTGAGCATTTTATCAACACTAATTCCGAAAACAAAACCCAAAACCAATTAAAAAAAAAAGGCTTAATCATGGCCAAGAACCATTGAAGTCGAGTGATGCTTGTTTTTTTACTTGCATTCCCTCAGCTTCAAATCCCTCCCTCTCCCTCTCTCAACCTAGAGAACAATTCACTTCCTTGATGAGATTACCAGTTCAAATCTTTCTACACATATCCACGGGCATAGCCAACAAATATGCCATCAATTTTGACTCTTTTATATATATATATATATATATATATATATATATATATATATATATAGAGTTAATGGGTATCCTTGTCATATGAGGGAGTTTCTTAATATCTGCAAATTAGCACAATCTCCACAGTATCTTTTAATAAAATAAGAGCATTTTCTCTCACTTTTATTAGCTTGGTGGAGATTGTGTGTCCTTTCAGCATGAGAATCTATACTGAATAACCATTAATATATATATATATATATATATATATATATATATATATATATATATATATAGAGCAAGGCTCACCATAACTTAAGTTAAATGAATAGTGTTACACCAACTTTTTATCCGCTCATCTTGCCCAGATTTGTGATCTTGAATCTCAAGTGGCCTTTATATCTCACGGATCCCAGCAGATGAGTGGTTAGAAAAGTTGGTGCATATATTCATTATGAACTTAAGTTCATAATGCTTCTTATATATATATATATATATATATATATATATATATATATATATATATATATATATATATAAAACTTAAATATGAGAATGTATATGACCAATTATGAAACAAAATTTTGCCCAAATCTAAACAAAGGTACACATTTGGATGACAAGGTTCTACCGTTCTCCAGCACCAAATAGAAGTGCCTAAAGGTTCAGGCAGGGCTACATTTGTCCAAAAGTTAAAGAAAAATAGCAATTGACTCGAAGAAAACTTATTTACAGCGATTATGGCTTTGATATAAATCAGAAAATATTATTAAAAACGAACATTTTGCAAGACAACAGATATAATCCATCAAGAACATTGTCTAGAAAAAATACTGAAGCGCATCAATCTTTAAAAGATTGCAGTTAGCTGATCATGTACATCAGAAATCTAGCATATCATCAGAATTGGTTACAATGCCAGGTACAAATTTATAATAATCAACAGCAAAGTTTAACGCAGGCATAAATCTCTACAGGCACAAAATGAAGATTATCCGACTACTGTCATCAAACACATCGTACAGAACCAGCAGATTTATACTGTACCCTCCAGCTCATTTAGATTTATCTTCAATTTCCGAAAGCTTAATTCTGAAATTAGAACTTACATTGTTAGTTCATCACAACACTTAATTGGAGCTGAAAAGCAAAAAACACAGAAAAAGCAGTAAACTGAACATAATAAAAGTTAAGCAGTTCCCCTCATCTACTTCAAACTCTAAGGTGAAGTGTCAACATTTACTTGAATTTACAAATAATAAAAATGATGTTTCAACCAATGATAGCATCCAACCTGATGGGAAGTAAAATGGTCAGAAGTTTATCTATTTGTAGTATATATTACAAAAGAGTGATTTTAGTCCTTTGATCCAACATCTTTTACATTCTTCTGAATTATCCTATCCTGACGGTTAATAGAAGGATTCTAATTGTTGTACTTACAAATTTTAACTGATTAAAATGACTATTAACTTTTGGTTAGTTTAGAAAACTAAAACTCAATGGTTAATAGAAGGATTCCCAATCAAGAGAGCGCTCAAAATTATTATCAAACTCTGGGATTTCAAATTTAATAAGGATGATTTAATATTTAGGGATGAGTAAGTCATATTTAAGTAATTAAGGATCGGTAATTCATTAAATCCGGGCAACTTAATTTGATTAAAACACTAAATATTCACAAAGATTTCTATAATAGAACAAAAGGTATCGTTATTGTTATTTATAGTAGTAATACTGAAACTAATTGCTAATTTGATTACAAATTTAATTTTATTAAAGAAGCATTTGATTATGATTTATTTTTAAAAAAATAGAAAAATACTTGACTTTAAATATGCTTTTGTTAGAAAATTAAATAAATAGAATCTTATTCCTACATAATCCAAATAAATACTCCTATAGAAAACATGTATTTGTTCTTGCATCTATGACTATATGTAAGTTACTAGTTGTAGATACATCAATCAGAAACCTCTAACACTGCATGTGCAGTGCATGTGATCAAATTCTAGTTTCTAATAGAAATTATTGGAAAAGGATACTAACTGATTTCACACATAAGGGAACTCTTAAAGGTTTTCTACCAAGAAATTAGATCCGCAAAAACATCAGAGTATGTAAATATTAAATAAGGGACAAATGAAACAAAATGTAAATTGCTTACAGAGGACTAATGGCATAGAATTAGAATATATAGAGCAAATACCCTTAAACAGGATATTCAAATGAAGCTACAAATATTACATGCATAAACCATTTTTTGATCCCTTAAGATAACTGTATGCTACACCCTAAGGTCAGGACATAGTTCAGTAGATTAAAATTTTCTGTTAATAGGTCAAACCTCAAAATTCCCATGTAAAGAAGCTCAGGCAATTGGATGATCAATGAATCACAGGCTTCAGAGGGTGTGCCCTAAGTCTGGATAGGTCCAGATTCGAGTCCAGCTCCTCATCTAATTCTCCCACAACGCAACTGCAAGAAGAAAAGTAAAAGGAAAACCAATACAAAGAGCCTTACAAATAACGATAACAAATAAAAGCAAGAATCTTAAAGATAGTGAAAGAAACCTACATGTTATCACCCCTTATGATATACAAACCAAGAACAAGTTGTTGAACACCTTCCTACAAATGGAACACAAAAGGTCACAAGAGTTAACCGTGATTGTTTGTGGATAATCCAGATAGAACGAACAAGTTCGATGCTAATGCTGTTATCTGAAATATTAGACATAAAAATGTAAAATGTTAATGCAAATGACTAAAGTAAAGCTCATTCTATTGGTAGCTGCAGGTTGTACCACTTTCCTAATGTTGATGTTATGGAATCCAAGACCTAAAAGACAGCATCTTAAAATGTTAAGAGCCTCAAGTATGATTAAGGAACCTAGTGAAGGAGGTATACTCTTAGATTCAAATTTTTTTTACAGGAAACTGTGAAGTGTATATAAGATCACATGAGTTTGTCTTTATTAACCAGGATATTATATTATGTGCACTTGATGTACTTGAACTATATGTATAGTTGGATAAATTCAAAGGGTATGTTGGATATTTTTACCGCTACTGTAACTATGTTCATAATTTAGATGAATATCGGATATCAACATGTACATTCAATTCAACAAATCTGACATGAAGCAGATTATCCATTTTGAACCCTTGACTGCAACCATGCATGGAAGTACATGGACATGCGACATGGTGAGATGGTGGCCCATTAACTCTTTCTACTTTGGGCAATTCAGAACCAAACCACCGAATCTATTTGCTATTGGTCATGAATCTATCTTTAAAAATAGTACCCCTAACTATACGTATCTTCACCTCTTTACTCATTAAATTATAAACAAGAATAATACTCTCAAGAAAATAATAGTACATATTTACCTAAAATTTGATATTTCAGAGGCTTTTTATTCAATTTTGTTCATGCATTATCAGGGAAAATGCTCCATGTTCCTTCATTTACCCAAATCCCATTTCTGCTACTAAAGCCTACCCAATGTCAACTATGCATGCTATTAAAACAGCAAGGAAGCTTGGATTTGCACTAAGAGGGAAATAGAAGTAAGTTGAAAGGAAAACTCAATGCAATTATCGACAAAATGATAGAGACATGCCTCAGATATCTTTTTTTTAATTTTAAACAGATAAGTTTCATGTAAAGTTCCAACTACCAAACACATTATTTTCACTACTTCCCAGATTTATGAGTTATTGTATGCAAAAAAATTGCATTTCAAATAGCAGCTGCAATAGCACAAGATAGTTGCAAGTACTCTAACTGTAACATTTTTACAATTGTGGTTACAGAAAGAAGTCTTTTCCAAATAAAAAAAATCCAACTAGATTAATTGCAAGCCATTTTTTTTAGAAACAAAATGTCTTACTTTTAGCTGTTGTTGTGAAAATATTGTAATCACATTAACAAATAGCTGCAGCTGGAAATAGAACTGTCCATTGCAAATGGCAGTTGCAATTGCAATTTTTTATGAACTACATAGCTCAGTATTGAGATCTTAAACGCAAAACATAACAATATAACATCCTAGAGCTTCATAGATAAATTTCGAGGACAGCAATAATATCATGAAAATGATCTAGAAACAACACTTAAGAAAGGTGAATGAACCTTTGTTGAGTAAACCCGCTCATGTGACTCATCCAGAATAATATTGGTAGCTTGGTCAAAGCCTTTCAAAATCCCCTAAACGAAAATGGTTTGTGTTAAAATACAATTAGTATTTCGGTTGCAATCAAGCCATCAAAATGTAATGAAGGAAATGAGACTTACCACAATGTTCCTTCCATCATTTGTAATGACTGATATAGTTTCTGTATGCAAAAACGAAAACAGAAAAAATTAGTGACATTAATTGAGAAAACCCACATTAATTGTGAAAACCCGTTGTAGTTTTGAAGAATTCTAATCACAAACTATGTGTTGCATATGTAATCAAAATGAGTAAACGATAGAGCACATACGGTCAACAAGCGATTCGAGGCCAGGACCAGTTGACATTATGTGAATATAAGAGACTGCAAACTACGCACCCAGATCAAATGGTTTTTTCTCCTTCTGCACACATAAAGGACAATACTAATCAGTGGTTGCATGGGCATATAGCTAACATTATGACACAAAATTTAATGCAGAAGAGAGAAGAGGCCTAGGTGTAGCATAATAGCTAAAACTTAACAATGATAGAAAGCAGAGAAATATAGACAAAACAATGACATAGCTATTTTATTTATAGTTTAATTAGTTAAAATACCTAAAGCGGTTTCAAACTATGACATGAACAATGTGAAGAACTGTTAATGGAAAGATACACTAAAGATATAAAATTGTATAGCACATGAAGATTCATTTCATTTAAGTCTAAATAAGTTCAACAAATCAGCAGAAACAAAAAATAAATTGATCATAGAACGGTTAATAACATCTTGCTTGAATACTATTTCATATTCATGGGAAATCACCTATGTTTTGCCCCATCAAATATTGTTAGCAGTGGAGCACAGCTTCACATCGAGAAAAGCTGCATGAGAACTTTGAAAAAATTTTGCACCCATCAACCTAACATGAAATCTCCGAACTAGAGCAAAGTTCATTGATGCCACATTGTTCAGCCATATTGAGTACAGCACTGATCAAACATCATTCAGACATGTGTTGGGCCCTTCTCAAACTGTCCAATTACTAACTTTTTTTTAAGTTTGAGACAGTTTCTTAGACAATTTGTCAACACTTTTTACCAGTGTTTTAAGTAACGCCAAATAGCACCGATGTAGCAGCGCTATTTGCGTTAGCGGAGGCCGCCGTGAGTAGGGCCTTAGCGGTAAACAATAGCACTTGTGAGCGCTTGTCGCTCGCAAAAGCGCTCAAAAGCGTGAAATAGCAGTGAATAGCGATAAAAATCCGCTTTTTACCCTAATTACAAGCAGTAAAAGTGGAGTTTGGGTCAATTAAACCCGATCCATACTAAACCCGACCTGAACTTTATTAAACCCCAAACCCCATTCTTCTCCTACTCTCTGTCGATATAGGGGGAAAAAAACCTAAAGTCGCCGCCTCCATCAATCTATCCCCACCCCAAAACTTTGCGCCTCCAGCCCTTCCTACCGCCTCCATACCTCCTCTCTTCTCTGGCACCTCCTCTCCTCTAGCTCCTCCGCCACCTCCAACACTTCCAACAATGCCCCCACCCCTCCACCTCCTCTCTCCTCCGGCTACCTTTCGCCTCCTCTCTTCTCTTCCAGCTCCTCTTCTCCTCCGCCTCTCCGCATAACCACCTCTCCGGCTACAACAGCGCCTCCACCTCTCCGGTCAGCTACAGCCTCTCCGGCTACAGCACGTCTATTTCATGCTTAGGATCTCTATAAATCATCAAATATGCATTCGTGAAATTTTTAGATTTTTCTTTAATTTTTCCTTTTTTGAATATTTGTACATATTTAAATTGGACTACTATTCGACTTCGCGCTTTTTGCCGCTATTGCCCGAAATAGTCTTAGCGGCGCCTCACCGCTACGCGATGCTATCTGCTACAATAACCTTGCTTTTTTACATGCATCCCATCTCATTGATTAGATATATGCATAAATGCTATAGCTTTGTGTGCACTGTAATAAGCCTCTGATATTATTTCAGTGCAAGAAATTGTTAACACTGACCACTCTAATGGAAGATGAGAAGCAATAACCATTGTGCAAATGCAACAGAAGAAAGATGTGAAGACAATATTCATCATTGTTTTATGTTTTTCGATTAATTTTTCTCCGGCCAAGAGAACAGAGGGGATTTATTTTAATCATCTAAACAGAGGGAAATGTTGAAGAAGATTATGGATTTTTTTTTTAAGGCAAAGTACTAATAACAATCAAATCAAATAATAATATAAAGAAGGGGGGAAAACCCTAAAGATTAACTTTGGTACCTATTTGAAGGTAAAGGACACGTTAGAGATGATCACCGGAGACAAGAACACGGCGAGGAGACGCCGATCCGGTGGCGGCGGCTAGGGTTCCGAGGGTTCTTTATTCTGATATCGCGTTAAGAGAGAGAGAGAGAGAGAGAGGGGTTTTTGTGATGATTGGGTTTTGGGTGTGAATTTGCTATTGGGTTTGGGTTTGAAACAAGGAATGGGCTAATAACAATCAGATAATGGGTTTGGGTTTAAAAAAGAACTCCAACCGGCCCTTTACTTTTGCTTTTAAAGACACGGGCTTAACCATAACTAAAGCATATGGTCTACGAAGAAGAAATAAAAATAAGCATCACAAAAAGTATAATAGTTATCAGGAATTGTCATAGGAATGCAACAATTAATGGGTTAAACTGATGGCCATATTCACAAAGAGGGAGGGGGCAAAAAAAAAAAAGACTGAGAATACTGTAATAAGCAAGCAAATTAACACATACATTCTCATTGACATTTTTCTTCTGATAAGAACCTACCCCCTCTCTCTCTCTCGATTTACAAAAACCTCAAAGGTTCTTATTGACCTCAGCATCGAACAGCGAGCACTGCTCCGCCCCCCTCCGCCACATCGATCCGGCACGCCGCCGTCACCTCCACCGGGTGCATAAAGAACCTCAGAACCCTGACCCTCCCCTTCAGCCTCATCCTCGATTCCACCTGCGCATTGGGCCCCACCAAAGCCGGGCGGAATCCCGCCACCGCCAGGCTTGCTTCCACGCGCTGCGCCCTGCCGCCTTGGATCTCGCCGGCGGGGATGTACACGAAGCCCAGCTGAGAGCCGCGGCAGAGGAGGACGACGGTGGAGTCGTAGTGGGAGAAGGCGGCGCGGTTGGGGTTGAGGACGGAGGAGGACTGGACGAAGGTGGTGGAGTTGAGGTGGACGGAGGTGACGCTGAGGGTGGGGTCGCGGGGGCGGAAGAGGAGGAAGAGGACGAGGGCCGGGATGAGGAGGACGACGACGATGACGGCGACGGCGACGGCGCAGGAGGCGGCGAGGCTTGGCCGGCGGGGTGGAATCCGTCGGGGATAGTGATAGTAGGGACCGGGGTTGCGATGGGAGCTTTTGTCGTCCATTTCGAGATTTTGTGGGGGTGGGAATTGGGAAAGAGGGGGAGTTTAAGCGAGTGAGGACGGCGGCGGGGAGATTTCTTTTTTGCGGAATTATTAAAGTGTGTATTAGAAGCAGGAGAGCATCATACTTTTGCTCTATGATTCCGACTTTAAAGAGGAAACAAAATTATAAAGGGAGCATTACCCCCATTTGAGATGGTAGATATCTATACCTCTAGATTAAAATCCTAGTGGGGAACCAAAATGTTTAAAGGATATTTCTCATAACATTAGAAGTTTTAGGGGTATATTAATAATTTGGGGTGTCAAAGTGAGGGAACATTCTTTTTCTTTTTCTTTTTTTTTCATTGCTTATTTCTATAATATTCTAAATTATGACATGAGACTAGGAGTAGACTCACATAATTGAAATTACGGTTTGATTTTTTTTTTTTTTAATTTCTCTTCTCTTCTTTTTCCTTTATATTTCTAGAACATTCTAAATATGGTATGAGAATAAGATTTGAACTCACATAATTAATAGTAATATTCTTTATTTTTCTATTTTTAAATTTAAATGACTTACTCCAATTACATTATTCTTAATAAACTCCTCGATAAAATTGTGTTAAGAATATTTTTAATTTTAAGTTACTAAATAATAGTTTAATATTCTATATTTTTCTATTTTTTAATTTTAAATGACTTACTCAATTACATTATTCTTAATAAACTCCTCAATAAAATTGTGCTAAGAATTTTTTTTATTTTAAATTATGAAATAATATCTTAGTATCTCTATAATAATATTGCATTAAATCACCATCAAATTACTAATATGTATGATAGACAATTAATTAGATAACAATTTCATATTTTTGCACGTGCTAATATGGTAGTAAGTAATAAGAAAAATAATTTGGTCATACAATTTGAGGGCGAAAATCAATATCTAGAAAACCCAAAAACATAATAAAAAAATAAGGAAAAATTGTGTCAAGACCCCGAAAAAACAAAGCTCATGGCCAAATTTCAATTTAATTCTTTTCCATGTTGTTTAGCCCAGAAAACCCAACAAAATATGGCCACCCCAAAGCCCATATGTATACATGTATTGTATGTATTTCAACTCCTCTCCCGAAATTACCCCTCTTCTCACGGTAATTACTCATACGACAGCCGATCGCCATTAATGAGACGCGATGGAAAAAATGGAGGGAAAAAAGCTAGGGTTCCCTCCATTAATCCTCTCTTCAATCTTCTATTATCTCATTTATTGTTTTACTCTCTCATTTGTGGTGTTAGGGTTTTGTTCTTCAACATTCAACAACCACTCATGTCCTAAAAATTCCCTCAATTACTCCTCATAACTGTCCTCCATATTAATGGCCGCCAATGATCTTATTTGCATGGTGTCCTTAGGTGAGCAAGTTGTATTCTCAATGCTAAGTTCTATAACAATCTTTTGTGAACTGAAATTTGATGTGTCTGAAAGACTAAAAGTTCCTCAGGATGCTTTATCATTGGTATATAAATCTGAGAGGAACCCGAATCTGAGTTTTTCGATTAAGAATGAAGATGATTTGAAGTGTATGGTGGAGCATAATCGAAATATTGGTTGTTTGGAGATCCATATGCAAGCTATTGTTGATATAGAGGGTTCTACATCTGTAAAAACGTAAAAAGTTCTAACTGAAATATAAGTAATTATTAATCTATTGTTAAAATTGGGGTTTGTGTGATGTAAGCTTTGTGATTTCAGGTTTCATACGACAGTCACATCTAAATGTTAACTTTAATTGTTACATGTTAACTATTCCTATTTCCTGTTAACTATCTCAGTTATCTGTTAACTTTTACATGAACCTATTAATTTTAAGCCTTGGTTGTTAAGCAAACTGGACAACTGTTAATTTTCACGCGCAATATTATTCTATGGCGAAAAAGTTTGATTATAAATTTGCAAAGACTGAACCCAAACGTATCCGAGTTTTTTATCGATATAAGGAAACATATGGATGCCCTTGGATATTGTTTGCCTCTTCAGTTAAAAATAAAAAGAGAATTTCTATCAAGAAGTTTGTGAACGAACACAGTTGTGGGTAACATAGTAACATGTTAGGTCGATCACAGGCATCTCGCAAATTCATAGCAGCCCAATTGCAGCATGTGTTAAAGGTTCGGCCAGAAATCTGCCCAATTGATGTGTAAAAGGAGTTCTCACTCAGTATGGATTGAGGATTGATTATAGTAATATATGGTGGGGTAAAGAGAGAGCACAAGAGGAGTTGTATAGTGATTGTTATGAGTCTTACGATCAACTAAGATAGTAAAAGTTACAAATTTGTTATTAAATATATAAATTTTATAATAGACACTTAACGTCGTTGTTAGATGTTGATTTACTCAACAATATATTAACTCTGAGTTGGATGTTAATTTTCATAGATAACTGTTAACTTTCTTTGTTGGTTGTTAATTATAAGTGGTTTCGTTAACTATAAATGGTATCATTAGTTATCACAGTTAGATGTTAACTTTATGAAATATTTTTTATTTTTGGTCAAATATATTTTATTAACCTGATATTTCTTGACATTTATGTATAAGTATGAGCACGTGGTAAAGGAAACAAATCCAGGCAGCTACATTTGTATTGAACAGAATGAAGGAAGGTTCATAAGACTCTTCATTTATTATGTCGCTTGCATCAATGGTTTCTTAAATGGATGTAGACCCCTATTATTTTTGGATGAGACATTTTTAAAAGACAAATACAAAGGTATACTCCTTAGCACCATACTATATGACGGAAATTAAGGGATATTTTTACTAGCTTATTGCATATGCGATCAGGAAAATTTAGCTAAT
The DNA here is from genome assembly GCA_012295165.1 of Asparagus setaceus. Taxonomy (NCBI): domain Eukaryota; kingdom Viridiplantae; phylum Streptophyta; class Magnoliopsida; order Asparagales; family Asparagaceae; genus Asparagus; species Asparagus setaceus. The sequence goes on from CM022703.1 coordinate 2,505,126, forward strand.
TGGAGGTGGTTCCTACAAGGTTTGTGGTCCATACTGTATGAAAGGTCTGACCCATACAATCTTCCCCACCAATTGGCTATAATTTCTGATGCCGACAAGGGAATTCGAGAAGCCGTGAAAGAATATTTTCCTGAAGTAATTCACTCAAGATGTGTTCTACATTTGGTTGAAAACTTTATGATTTTAATATTTGCAAATATGGTCATGTAACCTCTAATGTCGCAGAGTCCTTTAACAACTGGATACAGGAAGCTCGATTGTTACGGGCATTACAAATGGTGGAGCATATCTAAAAATAAATTATGGTTCGCATGAATAACAGACACATAATGGTTGAAAATGGAATGGTTATCTTTGTCCAAAAGCTAAGCAGGTCCTTAAAGAAAATATGGAAAAAGGATGTACCTTAGACGTTAAACAATCCAGAGATGAAATATTCGAAGTGCAATCCTATAGAACTACACATGTTAATTTGGAGAAGAAGACATGCACTTGCCGAGCTTGGAACGTAGCACGTATTCCTTATAAGCATGCTTGTGCAGTCATAATTTATATGAAAAGAGATGTTTACCAATATTGCGATTGGTTTATGTCCATGGAAGCATTTAAAAAGAGCTATGACCCAGTCCTTTATCCCATCCCAGATTATGAGAAGCGAAGTATACTAAGAGATTAAATCGAGATATTGCCACCAATTACTACTGAAAGGAAAGAAAGAAATAAAATAAAATGTACCAACAATAGAACCATTTACAAACATCTAGTGAAATGTTCTCGATGCAAAGCTGAAGGTCACAATCAAACTACTTGCAATGAACCAATCGGTGATTAGTGTGGATTGCTAAGTAGTACTATACTTTTGGTAGAGCTATATAGGTTGCCAAGACTTTTGTAGCTTATTGTGAAAGACTTTTCTAAGCTCTTGTTAACAATATGTGGATTCAAGCTATATCAACTTTAAGAATGTAAATCAATGTAAAGTATCGTTTACTATATCTAGACTATTTTTGTTTCCTGTTAACTAACTTCGGTTAATTTGTTAACTTTCACATTAATCATTAACTTTAGGCTTTTCTGTTAACTTTCTCAAAAAGTTATTAACTCGAGTATTACATTAAGTATATAATATATCAATAATAAATGTATCAAATTGATCGCAACAATTCGAAACACAATAAGAATAATAAAAATTTGGTTCTTGAATTTTTGTCATCCACATGTCTTGTTAACACACCTAAAATGGTAACAAAATATTCCTCATGTACAAGTTTTACAATCAATCATTTTTGGAACAACTTTAGGATCATCCTTAGCTAGTATCTCTGCTTGATTCTTCTGTTCCCATCCTTCAATTATTAGTTCAGCTGCAATCTTGGCACGTACAACATTAGACGATTCATTGGGAGGAGTAACTTGCTTTGTATCAAGACCAAGGAGTATATCCCTCATATACAAGTAGATATAAATCCCACAATCTTAACTACATGATATAAAATAGCAAGCTAGGTAGATATCTGTTATTGGATAAAAAGAAGAAAAAAAACATATTGAATTTATGAAATACTAACAATTCTTTTTGGGACTCGCAAGGGATGGCTTCATATCTGTATTTTCTCCAAACATTCTGCGAATCAAATTCAGCCTTCATATAATCTATTAAATTGATTACTCTATTCACTGGTTCAATATAAGCACTATGGCTAGCTGAGCTATAGTGCTTAATAACTTCCTCATCCAACCTAACTTCGACAAGATGCCAGTAGTCCTGGAGCACGAGGGGGACAAATAGAATCTTCCTGCCCCCAGCATTATGCTTTTGTATAAACGAGCAATACAGAGGACAATACACGACATCACTATTTAACTTCCGTGAGTCTGCCAAGGCGTACTGTATGAATTGATTTATTCCATCTTTATATCGACTGTCCCTCCATCTATCAATATGAGAAATATCGATCCATGATTTGTCGGAACTATCCTCATCTATGATATATATATATATATATATATATATATATATATATATATATATATATATATATATATATATATATATATATATATATATATATATATATATATATATATATATATATATATATATATATATATATATATATATATATATATAATATTATTCATTAATGAAATTGAGCATAATTAGGTAATGTGAAATTTTGTTATTAACGATCAAATTAACGGTTGGGTGATATTAACTTTTTCATGACATCAAGAAAATACAAATTATAATAATCTCTGAGGGGAATTGTCGAACATAAATTATGTGGGAGTAAAATCTAACGCTCATATTTTTAATAAGACACTTTAACTTGTCATAGGAAATGGACCTATCCCATTAGGAATATAGTAGTGTCTACAACTACCTTTACATACTTTATGTATTTTATTTCTTAAAATTTCGACAAGACTACTGCTCCGAGTACACTGCGGCGGATGTTATAATGCGTATCAATGATCGATAATAGATCAATACATAAAATAACATACTATTGTACACGGAGAACAATGCGTAATGTTATCGAAATTTTAAGGAATAAAAATACATAAAGTATACAAAGATAGATGATACACTACTGTATTCCTAACCTGTACGAGAAGGGGAATCCTCCCCGGACAGATCTAATAATTATTGTATGTAGATCATGCTCCTAACATAAATCGCGTTATTCTCTTTAGATATAAAAAGTATTTTCACATCCAACTAGCATTGTGTGTGTTTATATTAGAAGAGATTCACATCCAATATTATTAGACGGGAAACTTGGGGTAACGACTTCGATTCATATAATCATGATATATAACACAATACAATGTCATATATCTAACTAAATTGAATGCATCAATAACAGTGAGAATAATTTATCATAACAATCCTTGTTTAATTAAAGTATTACACTTATGGTAATATAATCATGATTGTATTAGTGTTATTTAAGGATAAAGTCCAATTTACTTTGAATTGTATTAAAATGATAATACTGACTAAAGTTAGTTTAGTTAGGATGATAGACTAGAGTCATATAATATTATTAGCATTAGGCTTATTTTTATTGAATATCTTTATAGTAATATTTAATATGGCTAAAGTTAAGTTATCAAAAGTTTTAGACATTTAAAAGAATGATGATACTTAAAGTTAAGTTACTTTGTTGATCATATTAAGTTTAAAGTTAGTTTAATTACGGTTAGGGACTTAGGGTAATGTAATTAGGTTTAGTATTAGGATTATTTTCTACAGCTAGTTCATAGAGTTAGGATTAGAGTTATATATATTTAAATTAGTTATTAAGATTTAGGATTAAGATTAAATTTGAGTGAAAGTTAGTTGAATTATGGGGGTCATTGACTTGGGAAATGAATTTAAGGTAATAATTAGGATTACTAATTGATTTGATTTGTTCAATTAGGATTAGGCTAACTAAAGTTTAATTAATACCATTATTTACGGGATTAGGTTAAGAAAGATCATTAAAGTTAGGATTAGGGTTATAAAAAGTTAGGATTAAAGATAATTAGGGTTACTCTTAGGTTCATATTTGGTAGATTAATTTAATTGAGTTATTAAAGTTAGGATTAAAGTTGATTATTGAGTTATTAAAGTTAGGATTAAATTTATTAAAGTTAAATTAATTAATTAGAGATAGAAAAATGCTAAATTATTTATTAAAGTTAGTTGAATTAGGGTTATATACTTGGGTAGATAAGTTTATTTGGCTAGATTTGATAAAAATTAAAGTTAGGGTTAGGGTTAACAAACTTCAAGTTAGCTTAATTAGGTTTATATGCTTAATTTGGGTTATGATGAAGATCAATTAGGGCAAATCATTGTAATTAAGGTTAGGGATTAGGTTTTAATTTTAATTCTTCAAATAGAGTAATGCATAACCCATAAAATTGTAATAAAAATTAGAAATCATTAAAAGATTATACCTTGAGTAGATCGGGCAACCGAGACACGCGTGTGGCGGAAGAATGTAAAGCAATAATGAGGCGAGCGAAGAACGGTCAAGGAACCAATGAAAGGCGGCGGCAAACGATGTAACCAATTTCTGAAAGGATCGAGAGAAAATGATAATGAAGACGAAGCGGCAATGAAAGTTAATGAGGCGGAGTAAAAAACTAGGGTTAAACAGTGAAAATCGGGTAAAACCCATTTAGGCCAACATCGCCGCATGTGTATCCCGTTAGCGATATTTTATCAATCCAGCCGATGTTAACATCGCTGACGGAATGTGGATTGGCGGCAGTGACATCGACGGCGTTCTGTCGGGAATAATGTATATCGGCGACATCGATCCGTCGGCGATGTTGCCGTCAGTGAAAGTCGAGTATCCACTAGTGTGTGCAAATCAGGAGTTTTGGCATAAAGACTATAATGTTTTTCAAACAAGATAATGTTATGTCAATTATAAAATAGATGTGAAGAGGGTAAGGGGTTTGATCTGGTGCTTACACTAAAGTAAACTGATACGACTCCATATTCCTTGTTCAATAAGCTATTTTCTGATTTCTCTAACCACGCGCTTAATCTATGTATCAATACCTTCGTGACCTACAAAATTAACATATAAGAATGAAAATTAACATGCAAGAACGAAAGTTAACATGATACTATGCAGCTTGCTAAGCAGAAATAAAAGTTAACAAGAAACAATAAACTTACATGATCATCGACATGACCTTCATGAAGCAAATATAGAAGCTTCAAACTATCAATACTACTGTTCAAGTATTGACGATAATACACCTCTGAAATATAACAAGAAATATAGCATTAACATTTATGTTGAATAATTAGAAACTACACTAAAAGTTGATGACTTCTTAAAAGAATTAACAGTAAATAATAAAAGTTAATAGTTACGAAAAAGTTAACATGTACTGATGAAAATTAACAGTTATAAACAAAAGTTAACACATAGTATCCAAAGTTAACATGTACCACGGAAACTTAACAGTTATACACAACAATTAATATTTGTGGATAAAACTTAACAGGTAATGTACAAATAAACATGAAAGTTCATATGAAACTTACTGAAGGTATTTCTGATTGCAATAATTTGAGAGCCATCTGTTCTCATCTGGTGTGAGCTTTGATGCTACATGATCAGGTATCCTGTAGTTGTGAATGAAAGTTTCTTCACTATCCACTAGGCGTATGCTAAAATCTGAAACTTCAGCAATACCCTCGTTTAACACCTTCAGAAGAGTTTGCTCCTTCTTCTTCATTTTATTGTTCTTCAACAAATCCCAGCTACATTCATCGGGTTTGCAGTAGTACTTGATTATTTTTTCCTCATTATTTATTTGGTGTGGTAGTTCAATTAGCGCACTATCAATTCTTTCCTTCTTTCCCTCAATGAATGAGGTTCGGACTAATTGTGATCTCATCCTAATCCTGGTACTTGGTACCCTTATCCCCACCTTTGTGACCACTTTCTTGTACCTCTTACCATACACTTTCATCTCCAGTTGGGCAATTACTTTCTCAATTGCTGTTTCTTCCTCAATGTTCTCCTTCTCTTATTCTTTCTCTTCTTGCACAACCTCTTCCTCAATATGCCTATCATCTTTTCCAATATTGATTCCATCACTATAATCATGCACGAAATCATTATCAAAGCATCCAATATCATTCCCCCAAGCAAAAGAATCTAAATCATTTTTCTTTTTCTTTGGTGCAGCTTTAGTATACCTATCATTCTGTATCATTAGCTTCTTTACATTCTCCTTCAGTACTTTGGGTTCAAAGATATCACCAGTCCCTTCATAAATTTCTTGTTAAGCCTTCGTATCTCCTTTGCACAAGCATCCCACTGATAACGCTTACTACGCTTGCACGCATTAAGCAATTTATAATTGAATTTAGCAGCATTCCTCTAAAAATAAAGTTGCTCCTGAATGGTTAACCTCTCTATCTCCTCTTCCCTCTGAAAAGCATCACGGATATGCTGAGAAACAATCTGAAAAAGATATAAAAGAAACCTATCAGTTAAATTAACAATAAAAAATTAAGGAGAATAGTTATGAAAGATAAAAAAATACTGAAATGATAGGAAGAAAGTTAACATGCAATCATAAAAGTTAACAAGAACTAATAAAAATTAACATGTAATCACGAAAACTTAACAAGCAACAATGAAATTAACATGCAATAATGAACGTTAACAAGCAACAATGAAATTAACATACAAGAATAAAAGCTAACACGATACTATACAGATAAACAAGTAGATATGAAAGTTAATAAGCAACAATGAAATTACGAGCTCTTAGCTCTCTCCCCAACATTTTTCAGCTTCTTTTTCTTCTTTTTCTGAACAACCTTCTTAGACAAAAATTACTCCTAATTTTTATTCTTATTAGTGACGATAGGGATTCTTTTTCTTCCCCGGTGAGAGATATCATTCTTTCTCAAATTGGCTTTCTAAGAGGGTATTTCTCACTCCATGGGTCACCTTCAGCAATAGGTTTCTCTACTAATTCAATGCTTATTTTCTCTACCTTTGAAGCAATTGTATCTCTTCTCATGGATCTAGCCTTCTCTCCCTTCATTACCCAATTAGTCAACGGAGGCTTCCATCTCAAGCTAAGGGCTGGTTTTTTAATGCCGGTCATCTCATAGTATCATAGCTGTTAAAATAGAATCATATTTATTAAACTCGATAAAATAATAATACTACGCTTAACATGAAAAGATGAAGGAGAAGCGACAAAAGATTTATTATAGTTTCTTGTTAACTTTCAAATCTTTTGTTAAACTTCAATCTAACTTGTTAACTTTCATTCTTGCATATTAATTTTATAATTTCCTATTAACTTTCATCCTTGCATGTTAATTATTATAATATCCTATTAACTTTCATGCTTGAATGTTAATCTTTATCATTCTCTATTAACTTTCATCATAACGTATTTTTTTCGATGCATATTAACTTTCATCATAATTAACAACACCGATAATAAGTATAACAAAAGTAAACAAAATGAACATGCAACTTATAGGAATTAGTGGTATGCATCCAGGTACATATGTAACTCCTGATTTTCTCATTCCTTCCAAGGCTATTTAAATGCCTCTCTTTGTCTCATTAAAAATAAATATGCCCCATGCAATATTCTTTACTCTATTAATGCTATTCACCTATCGCAACAACAACCTTGGGATGCCTTGTGAGCTATTAGGGCACTAAATTATTATGCATTGGTATAAAATCTGTGGTAACACAAAATCCTGAACATCCTTCTCTTGAATTTGACTCAACAAGAGTTTCCAATAACTCTTCAACATATCTTCTCATGCTATTAGATACTTCTTTCTCTTGCCCCTTTGCCTTCATCAGTTTTTTTCCTTCAAAATACTCCCTCCATAGTCGGTTATGCGGGTCTCTATTTTCATAAATTAACTCCCCATCAATTGGGAATCCCGTATGTTCATGCACCCACTCCTCATCAAATTTCACAGACATTTTTCTCTCTGTTTTAGCATCGAGGAAAGAGAACACATTATGTTTGCCAATGTAATAACTCAACATATATTCTAGTACTGGTCGATCTACTGCTGGAGGCCCAAATAAAATATAGTGCTCAAAATTATTGCTCTCATAGGCATCCCAATGCCGCTTCTTCATCCTTAGTTCAAGTTCTTTCATGAAATCATAATAGGCCCCGAAACTTGTTGTAGGCCTGATTTCACCTGCAACTGCGATCTTTTTCCTGTATAAATAAATAATTAGCCTTAACAAATCATTCAAATTCTTAATATTCATTATATTAATTAACATCCAATGGTAAAAATTAATGAAAAGGACAAAACTTAACAACTATTTCTAAAATTAACATATATGGATGAAAGTTAACATCTGTTGACAAAAGTTAACATCTGTTAAGTAAACTTTAATATGTAATGATAAAACATAACAGGTATGTGTAAAAGTTAACATCGTTAAGTAAACTTTAATATGTAATGATAAAACATAACAGTATGTGTAAAAGTTAACATCAGTTATTTACTTTTAGGATGTAATGCTATCACTTAACAACCAATTCACAAACTATGATTATACTTACCAATAAATAATACATGTAACATCTAATTACTAAAAGTCACATACTTTTCATAATAGTTCAAAGTAATTGTGCATGCTTCATATATGATAATATAACACAATGACCTAATTTCCAAACAATAAGTCTATATGTCATACAATAAGTCTATACTTCATACATGATAATTTCACACAAATTAAGATAAAAAATCTACAAATATGGTCCAAACTTATATCCACTTTTATTACTAATGAATCAATATTAAACTTTAATAGTTATGGCTTTATCCTAGCAACAAATGAGTATTATTAACATGCTTTGCTAATAGTTAACAGTTAAGGTATTAACTTAATAAAAGTCAAGTATTATTTACATGCATTGTTAATGGTTAACAGTTAAGGCAAAAATTTAATAACTAATGAGTATTATTAACCTCCATAGCTAATAGTTATCAATTACGACCTAAAACTAACAACGATTATACTTCACATTGTTAAGATCATACACCCCAATTAATAAATTGGTTCTTTCTCCAAACTACAATAACTAGTTTTACACCACCATCTTTCCACAAACGTATCTCATAAATCTCAATCATATTTCAAACAAGTAAACTGTTAACTTTCTTCCTTTTTTTCCCGCTCAATTTTTCAACTTACATCCACCACCAGAATTTTACAATATATTTACAACTAAAATTAACAAATTTTCAAAGTCTTTGAGAACTTACTTCTTTTTAGAGAGGGGAACATCCTCTTTTAAACGTCTCCTTTTTTGTTCTCCAAAATCATGTCCCCTTTTCATGCCCAAGAGGGCCACTGTGGCATCATTACTGTCGTCATCCTCAGATGAGGCAGACGTGGGAGAAGAAGAAGCAGCGGGGGATAAAGATCTAGGGGCAGTTGATTCTTGCAAAGCCTTCGTCGTTGGAGCCGAGGGACGACGACGCTCAACTACTTCGAATTCGTTGTTGTCCCCTTCACTCGTCTCTGAATTAGGGTTTTCGGGCATCTTTCTCTTTTTTTAACCGATCCCTTGATGGATTTTTGGACATTGGAGACGAAATTTAGGGGTTTTTTTTGTTCTATTGAAGTTACGGAGTGGGGAGAGAGAGAGAGAGAGAGAGAGAGAGAGAGAGTTTTGGGGGGAAACGTGTATGGGTAAAGATGAGATTTTCACATTTTTTTTTCTCTATCTGATGACTTGGCATAGTATAAAGGGGCTAAATCACAAATGTTGGATGTATTTGGGGTTTCCACATTAGAATTAATACAGGCGGTTCCTCACATGAGCTTTGTTTTTTTGGGACCTTGACACAATTTTTCCAAATAATAATAATAATAACAATAATCCTCTATATATAAAAAGGCCTAGAGGTGTTCTTGTTCACATTTCTTGTTCCTTTTAAATGCGAGATCACTGTTCACATTTCACTGTTCATCACTTTTCACAAAACACCTTTTAACTTAACACATTTATGGAAAACACATTTAACTTTTTAAAATTACAACCAACATCAAATTCAAGGAGATTTCATATCTAAAACAAATTCAAGGAGATATAAACAATCCCAAAAAATTATAATTTATAAAAACATCCCCTAAAAAGTTTTAACTTTGCAAAAACACCCAAAACTTTTAAAATTAACAAAAAAGCTAAAAATTTAATACTTACAGAAAAAGCTTGAAAATTTAAAACATACACTACAAATCTATAAATTGCAACCAGCCCCTAAAATTTTAGATTATGCAAAAACACCAAAACTTTCAAATTTGCAACAAACACCCTCAAAATTTTAAAATTTACCCCAACACCACGAAAAACTAAGTTTAAAAATAAACTTAAGATTTCATATCTGAAACATTAAAATGAAATTTCATAAGATACAAACAACCCCAAAAGATTTAGAATTCTGGAAAACACCCAAAACTATAAATACTTGTACAAAACACCATAAAATTATAAATTTACAAAAAATAAGAGTTTTAAACAGACACCAATAAACCGAAAATCAACATCCCCGAAAAGTTTTAACTTTGAAAAAAATAATACAAAACTTTTCAAAATTAGCAAAACTAAGCTCAAAATTTTAAAACTTCTGAGAAAAAGCTTGAAAATTTAAAACATACACTACAAATCTATAAATTACAAGCATCCCCTAAAATTTTAGATTATGCAAAAACACCCAAAGTTTTAAATTTGCAACAAACACCCTCAAAAATTCAAAATTTATAGAAATATATGTGAATATTTACATATAGCCCCTAAAATCAATAGTTACCACAACTATTGTACTTTTTCTTTGATAACTTTACTTGAATGACTTGCCCACGGTTTCCACTCACATATGAAGCAAACACATGCAACGCACGTGCCTACTTACTATATATATCTCTATATCTCTATCTCTATCTCACTGTTCACCAGTTTTCACAAAACACTTTTAAATTAACACATTTATAGAAAATACCTTTAACTTATTAAAATTACAAACAACATCAAATTCAAGGAGATTTCATATCTAAAATAAATTCAAGGAGATATAAACAACCCCAAAAATTATAATTTACAAAACATCCCCCTAAAAAGTTTTAACGTTGCAAAAAACACCCCAAAACTTTTAAAATTTAAGAAAAATAAGCTCAAAATTTTAATACTTACAAAAAAAGCTTAAAATTTTCAAACCTACACTGAAAATCTATAAATTGCAAGCAGCCCCCTAAAATTTTAGATTCTGTAAAAAACAGCCAAAACTTTCAATTTTGCAACAAACATCCTCAAAATTCAAAATTTACCCCAACACCCTAAAACTAAGTTTAAAAATAAATTGAAGATTTCAAATCTAAACATTACAATGAAATTCAAGAAGATACAAACAACCCCAACATATTTAGAATATCTGAGAAAACACCCTAAAACTACAAATACTTGCAAAACCACCATAAAAATTATAAATTTATAAAAAATAAGAGTTTCAAACGAAACCAATAAACTGAAAACCAACATCCCGTTGAAAAGTTTTAACTTTGAAAAAACACTAAAACTTTTCAAATTTAGCAAAACAAGCTCAAAATTTAAAACTCACAGAAAATGCTTGAAAATTTCAAACCTACACTAAAATCTATAAATTACAAGCATCAAATCTACGAAAATTTATAAATTACAAGCAGCCCCTAAAATTTTATATTCAACAAAAACACCCAAAACTTTTAAATTTGCATCAAACACCCTCAAAACTTAAAATTTATCCCAACACCCTCAAAACTAAGTTTAAAAATAAATTGAAGATTTCATATCTAAACATTACAATGAAATTCAAGAAGATGCAAACAACCCCAAAGATTTAGAATTCTGAGAAAACATCCTAAAGCTGTAAATACTTATAAAAACATAAAAATTATAAATTTACAAAAAATAAGAGTTTTAAACAGACACCAATAAACTGAAAACCAACATCCCGTTGAAAAGTTTTAACTTTGAAAAAAATAATACAAAACTTTTCAAAATTAGCAAAACTAAGCTCAAAATTTAAAACTTATAGAAAAATCATTAAAATTTCAAACCTACAATGAAAATATATAAATTGCAAGAAGCCTCCTAAAATTTAAAGCTTCAAAATTTGAAACTTACACGATAATCTATAAATTCTAAGTAACCCCTAAAATTTTAAATTTACAAAAACACCCAAAACTTTTAAATTTGTAATAAACACCCTCAAAAATTCAAAAGTACATTCAAAATCTTAGAATTACAAATAGCCCACTAAAAATCAAGAGAAACTTTCAAATTTGTAATAAACACCCTCTAAAATTTAAAATTAATAAGAAAATGTCAATATTTACAAATAGTCCCCTAAAATCAATAGTTACCACAACTATTGTACTTTTTTAACTTTACTTGGACAACTTTGCCCCTGAGTCTCTATATATCAGTTATAAGCGCTACCTTTTAAAATTACAACCAACACCCTCAACCAAAACATTTAGATTTTATAAAAACATCCCCAAAATAAGCTCAATAATTCTATACTTCTGAAAAAGCTTGAAAATTTCAAACCTACATTGAAAATCTATAAATTACAAGCAGCCCCTAAAATTTTAGATCTGTAAAAAACACCAAAACTTTTAAATTTGCAACAAACATCCTCAAAATTTTAAAATTTACTCCAACACCCTCAAAAGTAAGTTTAAAAATAAATTGAAGATTTCATATCTAAACATTACAATGAAATTCAAGGAGAAACAAATAACCCCAAAGATTTAGAATTCTGAGAAAACATCCTAAAGCTGTAAATACTTATAAAAACATAAAAATTATAAATTTACAAAAAATAAGAGTTTCAAACGAAACCAATAAACTGAAAACCAACATCCCGTTGAAAAGTTTTAACTTTGCAAAAACACCCAAAACTTTTAAAATTTAACAAAAAAGCTAAAAATTTAATACTTACAAAAAAGCTTAAAATTTCAAACCTACACTAAAATCTATAAATTGCAACCAGCCCCTAAAATTTTAGATTATGCAAAAACACCCAAAACTTTTCAAATTTGCAACAAACACCCTCAAAATTTTAAAATTTACCCCAACACCACGAAAAACTAAGTTTAAAAATAAACTTAAGATTTCATATCTGAAACATTAAAATGAAATTTCATAAGATACAAACAACCCCAAAGATTTAGAATTCTGAGAAAACACCCTAAAACTATAAATACTTGTACAAAACACCATAAAAATTATAAATTTACAAAAAATAAGAGTTTTAAACAGACACCAATAAACTGAAAACCAACATCCCGTTGAAAAGTTTTAACTTTGAAAAAAATAATACAAAACTTTTCAAAATTAGCAAAACTAAGCTCAAAATTTAAAACTTCTGAAAAAGCTTGAAAATTTCAAACCTACACTGAAAATCTATAAATTACAAGCATCCCCCTAAAATTTTAGATTCTGCAAAAAACACCCAAAGTTTTTAAATTTGCAACAAACACCCTCAAAAATTCAAAATTTATAGAAATATATGTGAATATTTACATATAGCCCCTAAAATCAATAGTTACCACAACTATTGTACTTTTTTAACTTTACTTGGACAACTTTGCCCTGAGTTTCCACTCACATATGAAGCAAACACATGCAACGCACGTGCCTACTTACTATATATATCTCTATATCTCTATCTCTATCTCACTGTTCACCAGTTTTCACAAAACACTTTTAAATTAACACATTTATAGAAAATACCTTTAACTTATTAAAATTACAAACAACATCAAATTCAAGGAGATTTCATATCTAAAATAAATTCAAGGAGATATAAACAACCCCAAAAATTTATAATTTACAAAACATCCCTCTAAAAAGTTTTAACGTTGCAAAAACACCCAAAACTTTTAAAATTTAAGAAAAATAAGCTCAAAATTTTAATACTTACAAAAAAGCTTAAAATTTCAAACCTACATTGAAAATCTATAAATTGCAAGCAGCCCCTAAAATTTTAGATTATGCAAAAACACCCAAAACTTTCAATTTTGCAACAAACATCCTCAAAAATTCAAAATTTACCCCAACACCCTAAAACTAAGTTTAAAAATAAATTGAAGATTTCAAATCTAAACATTACAATGAAATTCAAGAAGATACAAACAACCCCAACATATTTAGAATATCTGAGAAAACACCTAAAACTACAAATACTTGCAAAACCACCATAAAAATTATAAATTTATAAAAAATAAGAGTTTCAAACGAAACCAATAAACTGAAAACCAACATCCCGTTGAAAAGTTTTAACTTTGAAAAAACACTAAAACTTTTCAAATTTAGCAAAACAAGCTCAAAATTTTAAAACTCACAGAAAATGCTTGAAAATTTCAAACCTACACTAAAATCTATAAATTACAAGCATCAAATCTACACCGAAAATTTATAAATTACAAGCAGCCCCTAAAATTTTATATTCAACAAAAACACCCAAAACTTTTAAATTTGCATCAAACACCCTCAAAACTTAAAATTTATCCCAACACCCTCAAAACTAAGTTTAAAAGTAAACTGAAGATTTCATTTCAAACATTACAATGAAATTCAAGAAGATGCAAACAACCCCAAAGATTTAGAATTCTGAAAACATCCTAAAGCTGTAAATACTTATAAAAACATAAAATTATAAATTTACAAAAAATATGGAGTTTCAAATGGAAACCAATAAAAGTTTTAACTTTGAAAAAACACTACAAAACTTTCAAATTTAGCAAAACAAGCTCAAAATTTAAAACTTATAGAAAAATCATTAAAATTTCAAACCTACAATGAAAATATATAAATTGCAAGCAGCCCCTAAAATTTAAAGCTTCAAAATTTGAAACTTACACGATAATCTATAAATTCTAAGTAACCCCTAAAATTTTAAATTTTACAAAAACACCCAAAACTTTTAAATTTGTAATAAACACCCTCAAAAATTCAAAAGTACATTCAAAATCTTAGAATTACAAATAGCCCACTAAAAATCAAGAGAAACTTTCAAATTTGTAATAAACACCTCTAAAATTTAAAATTAATAAGAAAATGTCAATATTTACAAATAGTCCCCTAAAAATCAATACTTACCGCAACTCTGTGCTTTTTAGTAACTTTACTTGGACAACTTTGCCCCTGAGTCTCTATATATCGATTTATAGAAAGCGCTTTACCTTTTAAAATTACAACCAACACCCTCAACCAAAACATTTAGATTTTATAAAAACATCCCCAAAATAAGCTCAATAATTCTATACTTCTGAGAAAAGCTTGAAAATTTCAAACCTACATTGAAAATCTATAAATTACAAGCAGCCCCCTAAAATTTTAGATTTTGTAAAAACACCAAACTTTTAAATTTGCAACAAACATCCTCAAAATTTTAAAATTTACTCAACACCCTCAAAAGTAAGTTTAAAAATAAATTGAAGATTTCATATCTAAAACATTACAATGAAATTCAAGGAGAAACAAATAACCCCAAAGATTTAGAATTTGAGAAAACACCCTAAAACTATAAATACTTTAAAAACCATAAAAATTATAAATTTCAAAAAATTAGAGTTTCAAATGGAAACCAATAAAAGTTTTAATTTTGAAAAGCACACCACAAAGCTGCTCAAAAATTTAAAACTTATAGAAAAAGCTTGAAAATTTCAAACCTAAAATAAAATCTATAAATTGCAAGAGGCCCCCTAAAATTTAAAGCTTGAAAATTTTAAACCTACACCGATAATCTGTAAATTCAAAGCGGCCCCCTAAAATTTTAGATTTTGTAAAAAAACACCCAAAACTTTCAAATTTGTAATAAACACCCTCAAAATTTTAAAAGTTATAAAAAATATGTGAATATTTCAAATCTACAAATAATAGATTCAAAATCTTAGAATTACAAATAGCCCTCTAAAAATCAGTAGTTATAATAAAAGCACGTGCAACGCACGTGCCTATGTACTAGTAAGTATAAAAAAAAGCTTGTTATTTCTTGATTAATCGGATCACTCAAACTGGGCTTTAGCTTTTGATGAACGGTCGGCCACGCAAGCAAACAAGCTGACGCAAAATTGAGAAGCAAACCTACATGTTAGCTGATTATTTCTTGTTTTAAGCTAAAGTCTTCTTCGTCCCTTCTTTCTCATCAAAATACAACTGAGAAGAGATGAACATGATTTCAAGACTACTGTTGTTTTTAGCATGTGCAGCACGCTAGCGACACATGAGGATAAATTGGACTTAATTTGATCCAATGTAAATCATCTTTTTTAATGCTCAAGTTAGAACTAAAATAAAATGAGATGATAAAGTAACAATAAAACATTAGAGTATTTAGCTAGGAAACAGAAAGCACCTGGATTTGATGAGCTGTGCTCTTCACATGCTTAGAAGCGCTGGAGGATTACCTTGATCGGTTTTATTGTCATTTTGAAGAAAGAAGAACCAGAGAAACAATTAGTTGCGCTTTTGAGCTTTTCTTGTGCTCGAAGTATTACAGCTGATAACGTAAATTTTGCCGACAAAATTTGCAATATAGGACCTAATAGTATTTCACGGGCCAGAGTGTTGCCCAGTCAAGAGATAATAAAAATGTAAGTATCTAGAAAAAATTAAGAATATTACAACCACAATTTGATATACATTAAAAACATAGGATAAGAGATAAAACGAATTTTATGTAGTTGAAGTTGATTACCTTGAAAATAATCTGACAGAGAATCGATTGAAAACGTTTCGCCATCAAATTAAAGAAATGATAAAATTATAATGGTTTCAGCCTCTACTTGCCCCCCTTAAACTATTCATTTTGTTCCTTCATACACTCTAAACTATTTTTAGTTGAAGAAATTTTTAAAATAAACCTTTTTTAAAAGAATATAAGCAAAATCGACCGTTTCGAAATAAAATTAGCAATCTCGACCTTTTTTTGGTCAACTCATCATTGCTGGCCAAAAAGAGGTCGAAATTACAAAAATAAGCTCGGTAATTACCTGTAACCCCCTCTTTCTCTCTCTTCATGTACACGTAACCCCTCTTTCTCTCTCTTCATTACCTTTACTCTTTCTCTCTTCATGTACACGTAACCCCTCTTTCTCTCTCTTCATTACCTTTACTCTTTCTCTCTCTCTTCGTTCCTAAATTCTCTCGTGTCCCTTCGTTCACGATTTGCTTCGCGCTTTCCGCGTAGCGCCCAGCCGTCCGTGGCAACCCTGCGTCCTGGCCATGCGACCACTTGAAGTAGCCTCAGGTTTGATTTCGGCAGGTTATGATCCTTGCTTCTCTAATTATGTGGAGGAGTATTTCAATAGGGAGGATGTGAAGAGATCATTTCATGCTAATGTCACAGGAATGACTAATGGAAGATGAAAAGTTTGCAAGTAAGTTCCATGTAATTACAAAGTTTTTCGATATTTGTTGCAATTTTTTTTCTATTTTAAAAATTGAGTGAATTTCTTGGCGATTAATCGAGATAATTAGTAGGCACTAATTATAAGGGACTACTAGTCATGTGTAATTAAAAACGCACCTTCAGTAAAATGGACCGTTTGCTGTCAACGTGGGCAAAAAACGGTCGAAATTGCTAATATTATTGGGAAACGGTTGATTTTGCCTATTTTGTTTAAAAAACGGTTCATTTTAAAAAAATTTCCTTTTTAGTTTCGTCTTACCCCTGAATTACTAAATTCGTCCCTTGTTTCCCCCTGAACTATATTGAGCCCCACCTTGAACTATCATTTTATCCATTTAAAATACCAAAAATTAATATAAGGGAGACGGTAATTTGGCACTAAAAGTGAAAGTTCAAATGGTAACAACCTACGAATTTAATAGTTCAAAGGTAAGATGAGATTCAAAATAGTTCAGAGGGTAACAAGAAACGAATTTAATAGTTTAGGAGGTAAAATGAAACTAAAAACAGTTCCAGGGTATGAAGGGACAAATTGAAGAGCTTAGGGGCAAGCAGGGACTTAAACCAATTATAATTAATGAAGTAAGAAGGCCTTATGACTGAAAGCGATAGTTATCAATTGTTTGTAAGAAAAACTAATCACTTTGTTATCTACATAATTTCAAAAGTTTCAGATCATGGGTGCTATTTTGTTCAGAGCCCAAATAGTGGAAATGCTCATGCAGTAAAGAACTAAAAAAATAACCATCTATTTAACAAACAGATAGGAAACTATCCACAAATACTTACAACTACAAACACCTCCAAATCCACCTATCAAACAACACAGATACAGGAATAGTGGATAATAACAGGCTATTTTATTTATATATTTATATTATATTATACCATAATACTGACAACAAACCATTACCCACCCCCACCCCTTCTATAGCTTCAGCTCGTCAAGACGACGATCCATGATCTCAGAGACCGACTCCAAAAACAGTCTCGCTGGTGCCTGGAATCACAGAATCCTTAGCCTCACGGACAATCTCCTCAATCTTTGATTCCTTCTTCAGAGTTTCTCTGCACAGTATGCTTCCAATGTCGAAGGGAGTGAGACCTCTCTCTGCTCCCTTCTTCAGGAGCATTGTTGAGATCTTGAAGTGCGTGAGCATTCTAGGGACAGCTCCCATCCGTAGAATTTGAGGAGATTGATGTCTTCTTCTGCATCGAGAGATTTTATGTAGCTCAGAGTTTCTGAGTTGAAAGGTTGACGAGCTTGAGGCCAGTAGAGCCATTGAAGGTGCAATCCTCAAACTGCATTGAGTATAGGAATCAGAACTGAGAGATTGAACACAAAGATTCATGTTTTCACAATCATTTTACTGCACAGTTGAAGGTTTAGTTTGCTGTTATCTTTAGGGTTCAAATGCTTGAAAATAAGATTGCAAATGATTTCTAAGCTTATGCATATTGGTGCCAGAATTGTGAAGGTATAATGGAAGCAAAAATAATTAGTCATTATGAAATGAACTCAAGGGTCACCAAAGAAGTTTATGCAAAGGGAAAAAGTGAAACAAGCATAAACCTACAAAAGCTTGTGTTTTAGGTATGTTGGAAACATGCTATATAAGACTTTTCTGAAACCTGCTCAAATGTAATGCATGACCTGAAAAGTACAAATGAATAGTTGTTTACGCAAGAATCCTGCCATGCTTCATTAAAATTTCTGATAATTCAATACTTCTCTGAAGAACTGTGAAATTCATTATGATATCTTCAGATATTTTACTGCAAGAAAGAAGATGTTTACTTGTCCATGTTGCAGGATTAACTAGATGGTTATTTAGGCAGTCAAATATCTATATTGTCTCTTATATTCCTAAATTCGATCTTTTATTTCAACCTTCCTTGTGCACTAATGCATATTTAAGCGGCGTCCTGCTAGTAGGGGATTCTACTTACATGTCTCAATTCCTGTTTCCAACATAACATATATATAATTAGGATTCTGTGCAATTTGATATGGAACAGCCTAAAAGATAATCGACATTGAGGAATACATGCAGAAAGGCAAAAAGTGTTAGAACCTGATTTTTATTATAACTTGGCAA
Organism: Asparagus setaceus; assembly: GCA_012295165.1. NCBI lineage: Eukaryota > Viridiplantae > Streptophyta > Magnoliopsida > Asparagales > Asparagaceae > Asparagus > Asparagus setaceus. The sequence goes on from CM022703.1 coordinate 2,524,224, forward strand.
GGATAAAAATACACCAACTTCCTAAATTGATAACAAATTTTCAAATGACAGGACTATCTAAGAAACGAAAACACCCCCAACTAATTATATATATGAAATAAAGCATATATCAAACTGCATATATCACAGAAAGCATTTACTATAATGTGATAAGAATGAAGTAGAGGAAAACTCACATTCTCAGGCAAGCAATATCCATGATCAATAGGTATCAGCATAATCCGTCCTTCTTCCCCTTCTATGTGAACTAAAATATTTCCAGCATGACGATCTGCATTCGCCAATCTTATATCCAAAACCGATATCTTATGTACCTCCTCCACAGGAAATGCCCGAGGACCTATATCCTCACAACTCCCATGATTCTTCACAAACATCTGCATAGATCCAATCTTGTAACCCTTTTCCCCATAACCGTCACGAGAACCGAAACAACTCTTCAAACACTTAGCCATCACAGTCGGTGGAACACCAGAGAACCCAATTTCATCAGAAAGGAACAACCTGCGCCCATCAATTGGATGATCAAGAACATAAGCAGCAACCTCTCTCAATGCACCTTCACCTACTCTTGTTCCCCTCTTCAGCCCTTCACCATCCAAAGACACTGGAAGCCCACGGGGATTGTTCTCAGCCATTGGCTCCTCGTCTACCGGTTTGAACACAGCAATGTACTTAAGCCGGATTCATCCTGCATAAAGTAAGCTCCCCTGATCCTTCAGAGCATATAACAGGCAAGTTCCCTTCTCTAATCCAGCAAATGTAGACTTCAACAGATCTTCAATCCCTGGAGAAATCTCAATCTTGGGGTTAACAATCACAGGTTCAATCCACACATTTGTAGCTACAACTTTCTTGTTAACTATATTCGATTCTTCAACTTTCCTATCAACAACCTTAGATTCTTCTTCAGCTACAATTGACAGCTCGAAATCCTTCTCAACCTGTTTGGTCCTAACCTTTGCCGATTTCCTCACGAGCAAATGAATGACAGCATCCTTGTCCTTCTTAAACACATCATTGATAATCCTCTGATCATCAAGCTCCTCACCATCACAAATCAATCTTTGCTCTTCGAGATGCACAAAGTCCTTACCCTTCTTTGCAATCTGATGCTTAATGTACCCAACATTTCGATTGCACTCAACCTGAAACTTGAATTTCTTCCCACAAGCAGTCTTCACAGTGATCACCCGAAGATCAGAGAGCCGGATGACGAGATGAAGCACATTTCCATCTGAGACACCGTAATCTCGAACCTTGCAGTTGTTCCTCGCTAGCTCTCTGCCATCAAAGACGAGCTTTTGCTTGTTGACGACAAAACCCTTGCAGCTCTGAATACGGAGCTTGACCGAGGCAATCGAGTCGGACTCATGGACCTGCATTGGGATCACGGATGAACCCGGGACTGAGAGAAAGACGAGGATCGAATCGGGCAAGCAGTGAGGAGATCTGCTGCCATCGAATCGAATCGCAGAAAGATCTGGGTTCTCCAGGATTGGGCTTAAACACAAAGCAGCAACTCCAGCTGAAGACATCTTGATCTTTTTCTACACTGTTTCTTCTTCTAACGAGAAATCTAAAGGAAAAAAAAAAACCCCTACAGAAAAAAAAAAACTAAAAAGATCTCTATAGATCCATCAAGTTCAGAACTTGGGAGGACAGAAACCTTTATGCCAAGATTCTGAAACGAACCCTTGAAGGAATTTTACCCTTTTGCTTCCAGTAAGAAATCAAAAGAGAGTGAATACTACATAAAAAAAAACCTAATATTATCGAAAATCTAGAGACCCATCAAGCATTTAAAGGGAAAATCAGAACTTGGGATGAAAGAAACCCTAATCCCAAGATTCTGAAACGAACCCTAAAAGGAATTAGGGTTCCACCAGAGAATTTATAAAAATTAAAAATAAAAAGAAAAATCGGGGAAAGACAAAGAGGGCTAAAACAGTTAGAGAGAAGGTCGACCGATCGACAGTGGAATCGATTTCTTCTCCTTCTACCTGTTAAAACCTCTGATCGATTCCAAAGGCCCGAGCTTTACTGCTAATTTTTCGTAATTTTTGCAACTAATTAAACCCTAAAAAAGAGGAAAATGGAAAAGTCTTGGGGAAGAATCAAGAGGTTAAGGGCTCAGAAGAGGGGAAGTCGACGTCAGAGGAGACGGCGTTATATACGCTTGGACCCGACCAAACGTTACGGTTTGATTTTAACGGTGTTATATGATAGTGACGTGGGTTTCTCATCATGAAGGTTCGTGGAAATAATCTTGGGTGTCTAAGTTACTAAAATGCGCCTCCATTTCCGAAGAAGGTTCAGTGCTGAGCAAGGCAGGAATATCATAAATGATAAATAAATAAAAAACCTTAACTTTGGATGATTAATCGAAAATCCCTTCTCGACTTTTAAAATATCAAAAAAAAAATTTAAGTTTAGGGGTTATCAGAAAACCCCCTTTAACTTTGAGATTTTCTCAAAACGCCCTCTTTAACTTTGAGATTTATGAGCGCTTTCTGAAAAATTCTCAAAGTTAATGAGGATTTTCTGATATAATCTTAATGTTAAATAGGGGCTTTGTGATAATCCCTATATTTAAGAGGGTTCTAATATTTTGAAAGTTAGGGGGGTTTTCTGATAATCGTTCAAAGTTAAAGGGTGTTTTCTACAATTTATCAAACTAAACAAAGATTAAACTTTACCGAATTTCATCAAATTTGTCAGTCGCACTAATTATTGCTTCAAATGCACCGAGTTAATCACTCTTATTGACTTGACTTATGTTTTCTTAGATATTAAATAGCTTATTTTTCATAACTTACCTAGCTATATTTGATTGAGTAGACCGAATCAAACCAACAAGAAATCTCATTTTTAAGAAGTTTAGGATTCATTACATTATTAAGTATTCTTGGATAATTAAATTATAATATAAGTTATTTGTTCTAGTAAATTAATGTATCCTATTATCTTTATTTGTTTTCAATTGATTTGTTTCGGTCTATCTTATATCAAAATGGAATAAAATAAAACTAACTCATTTTAGTTTAATTCGGTTTTAATCATTATTGTTTAATTCAATTTGATGAGTTCTCTTCAAAACTGACGGTACCGAAACTTTCCAAACTCTAGAAGGAAGAGATTTTGTAAACAAGACTTCAAGGGCATTATGGCCATTTGAACCTGCAAGAGTACGCGCAATAAAGAAGGCAACGGTGACGTGCCGGTGCAGAGGATGACAGCGTTAAAACTAACGGAAAATGACGTGTTAGCCAACGGGCGAAAGCTAAACCATGTGGGAAAGTCACGGCCCCCTGGATAATTAATAATAATAAAGGGGGAAATCTATATCTAACGTGGCAAGCAAGCCGTAAACTCCTCTCGCTGTCTTTCACAATTTGCCCCCTTTAAGTATTCACAATCACAATTAGCAAGTTCCGTCGCTCTCTGTGCATATCTCTGTCAAAGGGCGAAAAAGGACAAGGGGGATTAAACTAGTTTTGTTTCTCTTTCTAACTTTTGATTTGGGAAAAAAGAAAATCACCCTTTAGGGGCTTAAAATACCATAACTAATTGTTAATTTTAGGCTAAATATCATAAAACCCCCCTTAACTTTGGATGATTATCAGGAAACCCCCCTTAACTTTGAAAATATTAAAAAAAACCCCTTAATTTTAGGGTCATCAAAAATCCCCTTAACTTTAAAATTTTATCGAAACCCTAATTTAGAAAACCCCCTAATTTAGGGCGGTTTTCTAATAAAATCTGAAAGTTAAAAGGGGTTTTATAATAATTCCGATACTTAAGGGGGGTTTTTCTAATATTTTGAAAGTTAAGGAAGGTTTTCCGATAATTGTCCAAAAAGTTAATGGGGGTTTTCTGATATTCAGCCTTAATTTTATTGATAGCACCATAGCTTGCCGTTCGCAAATTGAATAGTGATATTTGCACTGTATTTTTGTAAGTTTATGCCATCAGAAACAGTTTACTGAAATTACATTGTGTCTCTATTTAATTTGGATACGTTTAATTCTTTTAGTATGATGTAATTTGTAGTATAGTTAGCATTATATCTGGAATTTTTGAAATTACACTTTAACTTTAGAACTTTACCACCTCTGAATGAACAGATAATCTATCACACCACATAACGTTGATCAATCAGCTTTAGGATGATAACATAAGATGCTTCTTTATAAATATCTCATGGTGGAATTTATTCATTTTTACTCAATAAACTAGTAAGAGATAGAAAGAACAGAGGTGGGAAGCTTTTGTGACCTATGAAAGGTTGCAACCTCAAATCATGTAATTAGCTAAAAGTAAATTGATCTACCAAAAATTTGATAGATACATAAATAAAAAGGGTAACACAACCGTGAGCCAAATGGGAAAATTGGGCACAAGTTGCAGCTGACTCCAATCGACGGTAGACTTTCCAAGCACATGAAGCTACAGAGAAGTTGCCGTAAGATAACGCCATACTAAATTTTACGATTTATTGTGTACCAAACAGAATACTATTTTAATTAAAAAAAAAAAAGGGGAAAATAAGTGCTATAAAAACGTAGGGGGTGACGCTACTCAAATTGAATCTTATCTTATCCCTAGCGATTTTGCAATATAAATATTGATTTGTTGGGAGCAAGGCCTTTGGTTTCGTATTTGTAATTAAACGGTGCATAACATGTGAGTCGAGTCCTTAGGACCAGCATGCACTTGCGCAATCAATTAGGTCTTACGTTTATTACGGTGGAGTCCAATTACAGTGATTGCTCTGTGCCAAGTTATTTTGAGTTCCCACTTAAGAGATAGTATCAAATATGAGTAGGGTTAAGTGTACTATATTTTCTCTACTATTTTGACACTACCACTCACAAGAGCGTGGGGTCATGATGAGTCATCATTATAATTTTCTAGTGAGGCCCACACTCTTTTGTGAATAGTAGTGGCAAGATAGTACACACAAAGTAATACAATCCCCTAGCATTTTTCATCAAATATATATCGATCCCCTGTCTCCAATCCATATGTTAACTTAATTAATAATGTATCAATATATGTGTATCTTTAGAACATTGCATAAATTTTCAAGTCCACTGAATAAAGAGTGAACATACTTGTTGATGCAGCACTAATATCATAGATCAGAGTTACCGGGTATATTCTAACCACCCACCCCCCCCCCCCCCCCCAAAAAAAAACCCACATATGCAAGTTTTCTATTCTATGTGTGATGAATGATATGATGGAGTTTCATCTTGCAGTGCTACTGAATTTAGCAAAAAAGATGAAAAGAAATGGATTTGGATCCTCTTTATTATTAAAAGATATTATAGAGCTCATAATTTTAATCATAATTGCCTATTATTTAATGGATAATTGTGGTTCATCCTCTTTGAAATATGATAACAAGCACATAATATGAAAGACATGTTCAACCGTTAGCCTTGAAATTAACTGTAGCTATCCAATAAACAATAGAAAACTTTATTTTTGGTCTTTAACCACAGGTGTTCACACCTCACATTGGAGATGAGACTAATCATGCTTTCGGTGGTGTTCTGCTTAAAAATCACCGACACAGGTTTTGAGCTGCTGCCGTGATCGAGGAGCAGCGCAGGATGCGGCTGCTTTTATCATGGGCCAACAACTTCATTAAAGAAGAATCACCATTATATTTTTGATACATCAAAGGATTCATATCAACACGCTCCGAAGTTCCAACTTCTCAGGCCCTTTTGTCAGTCTTATATATGTTATTTGTGGATTAGTGTAACTTTAAGAAATAAAACTATAATTAATTAGGTACATTAGCCACCTAAGCTTTGTTTAATTGTTGCAAACAAAAGCTAAAACAAAAGCAAACGGTGAAAGGGAACGACAGAGCTTTGTGGTTATTGTCGTCGACCGTTGAGTGGGGTCGGCGACCTTTTCACGCGCTAATTGCACCACATGGGGTTGGTCCACCATTGGTTGGCAATATATAACAGGTTGATGCCTTCAAGTCGCAACGGTCGGTCAAGATTTTGAAACTTCGGTTTCTATTATTATATTCAAAGCATAAGTTATAAGTTTAGTATGCTACTATTGACTTATGACAACAAATTTAAAACTTCATTTTGCTATTCTAGCTACTAGTATTTTAGCCGTGCAAAGCACGGTTGAGACATCGTATATTTACCATATTGTGCTCAACTCTTTTATGATTTATTTCGTATTTATCCTTTGTTGTGTGTAGTGTATATATCCGGTACAGAACTTAGCTATTTATGTTGTCACCAATGTATTTTTATTAAATTGCATTTACAATGGAAAATTTTGTAAAAGAATTTAGATTTAGGCATATGTTTTGTTATATAAAATGAATTAAGGAAATCATATTTCTTTAAGAATTAACATACAAACTAAGGAAGCATTACTAAATCCTGGGTTAAGGAGATATTATGTTGCATCTAATTGTAAAATAACATAGTATTGTATGGTCTTTGTGAGAACATAGTATTATTATGTTGCATCTAATTGCAAAGAGGATCTAATGCATGAAATAACTTGATGAAGTATTCAGTAGCAAGTATAAAGTTACAAAATCATACCCTTAAAATGAGCCTTCAAGTTGATTTGAGGAATTATTGCAACCAAATTGCAAGGAACATGCCAAAGCTAAAAGAGGAAAACTCGAAATTTTTAATTTTAAATATGTAGGAATAACATTAGAAGAAAGAACAACATTAAAAGACAGAGTTATTAATTAAGGACATAGTTATAGTAGTTATTATTATCTATCTAAGAAACAAACAACAACCATAAAAAAGGATTTAGAGGCAATTCGAAATGGAAACGGCGGGAACCGGCGACCCTCCTCCTGAGGAGGAAGTAAACAGATCCAAGCATATCAAATAGGGGCCCGTTTGGTTTGACAGAAGTACCGAAAGCGGGAAATAGATCAAAGAAGTAACTTCTAAATTTATGAATTAGGAAGTAGTGGAAGTAATACTTTTTTTGTTTGTTTCACATATTTTTTAAAGTAGTGAAAATTGTATTTCTTATTCTTCATTCTCTTTTTTTTGTTTGGATAGCAATGAAAAGTTGTTAGGAAGTAACTAATAAAGGAAATATTAATAAGAAAAATTATTTATTTCCTAATTAATACACATTTCACCTATTTTCGGGCTACTTCCGAGCCTTGAGGGGTGGAAAGATATTTAGGAAGTAAGGATGACACGTAGGCGTCACATCAACGTTTAAGGAAGTATTAAAAGTAGATTTTTCAGAGAAACAAACATATTTTTTTGCTCGAAAGTAGCAGAACTAGCCTCTACTTTCTTTACTTCGGCTACTTCATAATTACTTCCATGCAAACAAACATGCTCTAAAGGGAATGGACACGATAAAGATGTGGATATGGTGACGGAAAAGGAAGTTGAGAGGGATGCCTCCTTTCATGGGTTCAATGAAAATGGGCAACCAAAGATCTCTTTTTTGCGATAAACTAATGCAGGAGATAGAGAAACGGGATGAGATCGAATAAGAAGTGGAAAGAATTGGAAGCCTTAGAGTGGACTGTGGATATGGTGAAGGTGGGTACGAGAGAAAACTGGCCCCCAGTTCAGATCTCGCCTCAGGCTCATGAAAAACTCCGAAGGCCTTGGTTGGACTGCCTCATAGTCAAGTTGCTCGGTTGGAATATTGGCTACAAGTTATTGTTGGAACGAACGAAGAAATTATGGAATGCCCATGGAAACTACGAATTGATTGACTTGGGGGAAGGCTACTTTCTTGCGAAATTCTTAGAGTTCCGAGATTATCAATATGCCCTAGAAGAGGGCCCTTGGAATATAATGGGGCATTATCTTAGAGTTCGAAAATGGTAGCCAGATTTTAGACCAGACTTTGATACAACTAATCGAATATAACCCATGAGAAGACTTCAGCCTTTAAAGCCCAAGCCCAAAATAATGCTTCAACCTCTACAACCCATCCACAAAACAAAACAATGACCCCTATGGGCTACCCCCAAAATATACCATCGCCTTCTGTAGAAATCCCTAAATCAAGAAAACAAAAGCATGTCGGTGAGCCATCCCACACGCCTATGTCAAATCATCCTCAATCCAACGAGGTGGTGGTGGAGGAAACTCAAGCATTCGATCATGGAGATGATGCAGAGGAAGAGAATAGTAGAACGCAATGTGATGAAGAGAAGAATGGAGATTGCAACCTAGCTAGAGGAGAAAATCACAATAATTGTTAATGGTTAAAGTAATTTCATGGAATTGTCGAGGGGCCTCTCATAAAAATTTTGCATGACATGCGAAGGATTTAATCCGTACTCATTCTCCCAATATCATGGTAATTGTTGAACCGCGTATTTCGGGTCGTAAGACTGAAAAAGTTATTGCTAGACTTGGTCTTGATTCTTGGGTTAAAAGTAATGTAGAAGATTTTGCTAGGGGCGTCAAGAGTGATCATGTTAAGATTAGCGTCATTGGGGTATCTACATATTGTATTTGTATTTTCGTTGATCACGATACACATAACGAGTAGCTCCTCTTGGCAGTTTACGCTAGCCTTTTAACTGCAGCTCGCTGGAAGTTATGAGAAGCATTTGTAGAATTAGCTGCGATGGCAGAGATTCCATGGTTGATGATAGGATACCTTAATGATATGATGGCAGATTGTGAACGGAAGGGTGGTAGTCCAATTTGCAGCCTCAAGATACAGAAGTTGGCTAGAATGATTATTGGTTGTGGATTTATGGACTTGGGTTTCAAAGGTTTAGCTTACACCTGGAGGGGCAATGGAAGAGGTGGAAAGAAAATTCAAGCAAGGTTGGATAGAGCTCTTTGCAATTCAGAGTGGAGAATGCGCTTACCAAATGATGTACTATTTCATCGTTCGAAGCTCTCATCTGACCATTGTCCTATCCTTTTGCTAGGGGAGGGTGACCGAGGCCCTGCAAGTGATAAGAAGCCTTTTCAAATGGAAGCTATGTGGTTTGAGCATCCGGATTTTGACAAGCTGATCAAATATTATTGGGACTCGAGCTCCGCAGATATTCCTGGTATAGTGGACAAGCTAACTAAGATGTTGAAGGAATGGTAGACACTGTTTGGTTGAGTCCAGGACTAGGACTAGGACTCGAAGTCTTGGGACTTGGGTCTAATCCTATGTTTGGTATTACATAGGACTGAGATTAAAGTAGGATTGAGACTTTGCTTTAATCCCCAAAACTGGTTTTATCCAATACCAACACCCCCCCTTGGTATTAGAACAAGACTCTCTCTTCCACCTCTCAAAAACGACCGCAATCTCAAAAATCAAGATATCCTCTCCTCTTCACCTCGAGCTCGAGCTCGACCTCTAGCTTCCGATCTCCTCTCCCCTCGAGCTCGAGCTCGACCTCCAATCTCCTCTCTCTCGAGCTCGAGCTTGAGCTCCACCTTCGATCACCTCTGGCCTCTGATCTCCTCTCCTTCGATTTCCACTTTTCGACCTCCGATCTCTTCTCCTGCCCTCCAATCTCCACTTATCTCCGATCCTCAATCCTCAGATCAAGAGAAGGTAATTTTAGATTCTAGGGTTTTTAAATTACAATTATTCCATATTTTGATTTAATTTCTAGGGTTTTAATTTTTTCAATTGATAAGAGCTTTACCTTCTAATTTCTAGTAGATCTTTTTTTAAATTTACTAATTATCTGCTATTGTTTAGTAGCTTTGTTGTAATAGGAGATGGCAGAAATTTAGATTTTTTTTAATATAATTTATAATTTATAATTTACTACTAGCCTAAATTATTTGATTGATAGCTCATTTTGCCATTATAGTTCAGAAACTTCACTGAGACACAGGTTGAATGCTTACTGAAGAGGGTGCATGTTCTAGATTTTCAGGTTGAGCGGTGGCTTATTTGTTCTTGTCGGCAAGGGAGAGCTCATCTCGGTTTCAGCTTAGAACTAAGGAGACGTGATCCTTTACTCTTCATCTACCTCGTAGTTAGTTTGTTTGCCTTTGTATTATGCAAGGCAATGTTTTTTGTTGTCATATATATGGTAGCATAATTCGAGAGGATTGTTCAAACCCAAAAATTATCTCTATGTTTGTTATTTGGATTTGGGTAGTAATGTTTATGGTGTTTTGAATTTTATGTTTTGAATGTTATGTTATGTTTTGAATTGTACACTTCTAATGGAAAAAATGGTGAAGAAAGTTCACAAATCCAAGTCCCTTGTTAAATTGCTAACATGGATAATGTTTACTCATTATGCATCAATATGTGCCGGTGTTACATAGTTTGATAATTCATAGAACTGTTTATGAATTATTCACATTTTGTTATCTGCATTCACTTATAAATGCATGAGACATTGTATTGCTTCTATGTTCTGGTTGAGTTCTTTCTCCGTCATGAGATTTTTAATCAAAATTGACTAACTCTTTGCTTCATTTAACAATAATCTTCTGGTTTGTGAAATTTCTGATTAATTCCTTAATATTTTTGTTTCAAAAATGTTCCATCTTCCATTGGCTATCTAATTCAAATCTGTTTGAATATCTCAGAAGCTTAAACTCATATTTTTGGTCAATGTTCATGTTTGCAGCTAGACATTCTTATTATTATTAGCAAGGTTTTTACTTTGTTCTTGTAGAATTTAAGAAAATATTTAGTAATAGAACCCTGCAATCTTTCTCTCTATACATGATTCAATGAATCAAATCTCTTTTTGTCTTGGATTAGCAAATCTATTGTAAATCTTTGTTTTACACTATAATAATACATGCATATCAGACATGGAGAAGTTATGCTGAGAATAGTAAGGTCATTTCCTGTGTTTGATCTTTGTTAAATAGTTCTTTGTCACCTTAGGTGCTTGTTTGTTTGGTACATTTTTGTTTGTTTGTGCTTCTCTCAGGTGCCTTATTTCTTTGTGAGTTTCACATGCTTGGCCTTTCTCTAGTAGAATACAGTTTTTATTTATAAATAAAAAAGATCTTGATCAATAATGTCTTGTTTGTGTGTATAGAATTGTTAAGTTTAAGAGTTTCTTTCATCTATAAGAAGTTTGCAGTTCATGTAGAGACCTGTGAGTCATTGATTTGATGAGTATATCGTTCGTCGTTAGTTTTGTAAGTCATAACATGAAATTAAGTTTTTAAGTTCTTAAAATTAGCAAAGCAATTTTGTTTCGTGTAGGTTAATCAAGCTAACATGAAATTAAGTTTGAATCTAATCGTGTTTACGATATATACATAATGGCTAGCATGCAACACCTTAGACAATATGCATATACTACTTAGAGTGTTAGTTATCGATGTTACTCCGAGGTGTTGGTTCAAGAGGCATTAGCAGTTAAATATCTAACATGTATTTTTATTTGAAGCTTATCATACAGGACCATGATAACATGCATTAGTATGTGCTGACCAATAATTCCTTGGTGTGACCTGATGCATCTCTCCTTAAGGATGTCATCACCTAAAATGAGTTGAAAATGATACCACTACTCTATTTTGGGAACATAAGTTATCTATCAGGAGAAAACAACTAACTTTAATCCTTATTATGTCGACCTTTGAATTTTTCACATCACGTAGTTTTATGAATCAATTATAAATAACAATCACATGTTTTAACTTGACATATATATTTTTTTCTATTGAAGGAGGTTTACACAATGACTCGATTAGTAAGGAAAGAAAATAGGAGGAGGAATGATGAGGTCAATGCTGAATTCATGCTTAGTGTAATCAAGGTTGTTCATTGGTTCTATGAAGCTATAAAGCATACTGTGAAGAGTAATTCTTTAAGATGTTATTACATTGTGAAAGACCGAGAGGTAAGAGCTTATCTACAAACCCTAGTGTATTCTGATAATATAATATGTATGAACCACACTAGGATGAATAGAGCATGTTTGCTAAGTTATGCAACATGCTCGCAACAATTGGGAAATTAAAACCAACTTGTCATATGGCTGTCGACAAGCAAGTGGCAATTACTTTGCAGATTTTGGAACATCACACTAAGAATAGAGTCATCAAATTCAGCCATTTTCAATCCATGGAAAGTGTTAGTCAACATTTTAATAATGTTATCGGTTGTATTGTGAGACTTCAGAGGACGTTGTTAAAAAGTCTCACGCCAGTTCCGGAAAGCTGTACGGACAGGTGGTGGAAATGGTTCAAGGTAATACGTATATCTCATATTCATAACTTGTATTTCAGGTGACAAATTACAAATTGAAGCTTGAGGGATTTAGAAGACTAGAAGGTAAAGCTTGTGAGTGGTAATTTCTATTATTTTTCTTATTTCAGTGTTACTTTTGATACGTTAGCTTTGTGGACTTGACCACGCCATAGTGTCAAATCTTGCATTATTTTGCATTTATTATTTAGGTTAGTTGATTCAATCATTGAGCATGTTCATGTTATGCATCTAGTCTTGTCCCGCTAAGATTTTAAGTAGCATAAACATGCCAGGAATATGGGTTCACAGTTCTTAGCAAAGTACAATGCTACTGATCAGAATGTTTGAAATTCTGGGTTGGTCAATAATGTTTGTTTTAAGCCTCATGTAATTTGACACCGTGGACATGCTTGTGAAGCTATTCTAATTGGATTTATTCTGTGGTATATTTTCTTCCAAAAAATGTTAGTCCCACATCCTTATTTTATAAGTTGTAGCCATGATAACAAAGGATAAAGATGCACATAGATGTCTTAGCCACAGTCATCCTAGTTGTTTATTCATATAAAAGAATTTTCATTCTCTAGCAATTTTCATAGGATTGATGACGTGATGTTGGCTTAGGTGGAAGACCTCCAAACTCAGAAGAGAGTTGTATAATGATTTGATGAGCGGCCAATAGCAAATCCAGAATCTGTGATCAATTCACTTCTATGTGATACTGATAATCACATTTTTATTACATTTTTTATACTCTCAATATCTATCTTATTTAAATAAATATGTCACTAATAATATGTTTTATCTTAATTTACAGGTTAATGAAGAATTAATGAATAAAAGCCCAAAAGAATTAAATTTCCTGATTTTCTATCATTTATTGAAACCTGGGATCAAGCCAAGCAGCTTATAGAAGCCGAAAAAAATCAAGTTAAAATCATATTCAGGATGATTAGCTGTAAAGAAATGACGATATCTCTCAATCCGGAAGGCGAAATCTAACATATAATATATGAAAATCACCTATCTTGACGAGACGAAGCCATCTGGAAAGTTAGATTATCAATACTAGCATATATACGAAGTCATCTGGAAAGTTAGATTATCAATACTAGTATCGATACTAGCATCGATACCTGTATCGATACTAGCATCGATAGTGGTATCGATACCAGTATCGATACCAATATCGATACCAAATGTGCAGTTACGAACCAAAGACTGAAATTGTGTAACTTTGGGATTAAGTTTAATCTAAGGGGTAATATTGATTGTAATACTCTATAAATAGGGGTAGAGAATGAGGGTTTGAGTGTAATTTTTTATAAAAACTCTATTTGAAGAGGAGGGTTACTCTTAATTGAGAAGACCATTCAAAATTGTAACTTTGTTGCAATTAATAAAAATTTTTAACTCTTCATATTTTTCTTTTCTTCTCTTTATTTGTTGATGAAGATGAAGATGAAGAATGAAGATTTGCCTTCAAGGGGCTAGAACCCTCTTGCAATGCAAATTTTCCTTTTTTATTTTCTTATTTTAGATATTCATCTTTGTAGTATTTTCTTTTTCTTTTTCTTTTAGTAGATTAGATTTATTTTTATGCCTTGTAGAGTAGATTTACTTTCATGTCTTTATTTTTGTATTATTTTTTATATTTTTATTTCAGTAGTATAGATTTATTTTTGCATAGTTTAGATTTACTTTTATGTTCTTTTACTTTTGTAATTTAGATTTATTTTTATGTTCATAGTTTAGATCTTTAATTCTTTGTTCTATTTTTCTTTTTGTAATTAGTTTTTATTATTCTTTCTCTCATACTCTCTAATTTATATTTTATTTTAGTTTTCAATAATGTGGAACTAAAATCTTGTAGGAATTCTAGAGTTGTATGAAACTAGTTTGATTTCTTTTATAAATTGTGGATTCTTGTCTTACGCTTAAAATGATCATGTTAGGATAATCAACTAGAGAACTAGTTGGTAGAAATTTTTTGATAATCTATGCTTATCTTGAGTGGTTTGATGGTTATACTTATGAATTCTAGAAATAATATCTAGTTATTGTTCTTTTCATGAATGTTATTTTTACTTGGATGATAATTTAATAGGTTATGCTTTAGTTAAGTGGTTTGATAGTCTATGCTTAATAAATCTAAAGAAAATTATGGTAAAAGAGAATAGTTCATAATTTCTAAGTGAAATTGACTAGTGGATTCAATTCTAGATTCCTCATATCACTAATTGAATCCCCATCTTTTGTTTTCTTGATTTTCCTCTTTATTCTTAATTTCTATTTATCTATTTATTTTTATTTTCCTCTAAATTCTTCTCCCCTCTTAATCTATTTTTTATTTGCATATAATCACATCCACTCTCTTTATCTCTCCACAATTGTCACTTTTAATTGTCCACACAACACACAACTTAGAAAATCAATTTTGATTATCTCCTACAACACCTTCCTCGAGGATTAGACATCTTTTATATTATAACTTGATAGTTGTGCACTTGCGACTATATTTTATTTATTACACATCAAGTTTTTGGCCGTTCTTGGAGAAGGTGATTATAATTAGTATTTTTCTATTTTGGTTCTTTAATTTGTGTGTTTTCTTGTGAAGGAACCACTTTGAAGATTGAAGATTGAAGATTTGCTTAAGGTAAGTCCTCTTTCTAGCATTTTCAATTCCACCCTCTTAGTTAGTTTCTCACAATTAGAGACAATTAGGATCTAAAAAGAAAAATAATTTTTTACTTTTGTCAACCCTAATAAAATTCACCCTCCACTTGGACATTTCTGAACAAGATAATAAATTCAAATAAGAGCTCTCTTTTCACATTTATTTGATTGTTAACCTTAATTAAAAAATAAAAGATTTTATTTTTGCATCTTTTATAGTTGCTTTTAATTCCTAGGGTTGCATTGCATATAATAATAGGAATTCACCAAAGTGATTTGAACATTTTAATTTGAGCACTCACTTGAAAATACTCTTAAGGGTAAAACTCAATAATCAAGATAAGGTGAGGGATTTCATCACCCATTCCTTAGCCCATAAATCACTAATTTCTCACTACACAAACCCAAATCTTTTTAAAACTCATTAGACGTTGGCCCCTAAGGACTCAAGCTTATTAAGGAACAAGAAATCCTTAAGTGAATTAGTTTAAGTTTACTTGAATCTGTTGGTGGCTAAGACAAGGTTTAGGGGTTGCGTAAAGCGCTCCGTAAGGAACGAGGTACTTAATTAGTCTTTAACCTCCCTCTAGTACTATCCTTACCTGGCTAACTGACCAAGTAAACTTTAATTTTTTCACTGAAGGAGTTTTTGGTTAGGAGCTGGTCTAGTTGAATCTAGGCTTAACCCTAGAATTTAAAGTGATTGACACAAGTGATTGCTCTTGATTTATTTTAGTTAGTTTTTCTTTTATCCTCCTCCTTCTTCTCATTTATCTTTTAGATCTTTTAGTTTTTCTCTTAAAAAACCTAACTTTTGCTTTTCTTAGAATTTTTTCCTTTTCCTTTTAGTTTTAAAAGAAAATCTAAAAAAGAATTTATTTTGGTGTATGCAAGTTTGGATTAGTGATAATACCAATTGTTTAAACCGTGTTGACCATTTTTTGAAGAAATGGCTAATTTTAATCCGCCCGTTCTTAAAGATATGTATTATCCCACTAGGAGTGCAATCCCATCTTGCATTAAGCTACCCGATGTCAATGAAAATAATTTTGAGCTTAGACCGTATTTCATAAACATACTTTCAAAATTCTTAGGAAATGAAACCGAAAATGCTTACAATTTAATCTTCGAGTTTGAGGAAGTTTATCTTATGATTAAGATTAGGGAACTATCTGAGGATACGATTAAGCTTAGATTTATTCTATTTGCTCTTAAGGACAAAGCCAAGAAATGGATGTATAGCTTACCCACTAATTCTGTTGATGGTCTAAATCACACAGTCAATCAGATGAATGGTTTTGGGTGAATAGGGTCCGCTAGTTCTCTTTAAAAATCGGGGATGATAGCTCCACGAACCGATCTGCACATAACAACAACTCGGGAGAGGTTGGGGATGAGTTCCCCAGTGGTCCCTCCGACGATCAAGTTAATATCTGAGGAGGAAGGAAGTTCTAAGAAGTTGACTATTCTCTTTTCTTTATGTTCTTAACTGATAGGAGAATTGCCTACCGCATGTTGAGAACAGTCTCATATTTATAGAGGTAATTGGGGTGCCTGAACTACCGCTAAAAGCGGTAGCCATTTGAAATAGTGATTGTTGACATGTATTAGCTGCTCATTGGTTGAGAAGGATGAGTCATCCTGGGAAGTGCCATGGGGTGTTGATTTAGTCAAAGGACTGTTGTGAAGTGATATGTGATGATGAGCTACAGATGTAGGGGGCTAAACAGCGCCGCTTCAGCATGTAATGCAATGGTGACTCATTTGTGGTGGTAATTTTGAGATGTTTCATCGTCTTCCAGTCCTAGGTGGCAGCGAGATGAGAGGTACCGCGTTTTGGCTCTCCTCGCAAGTGCTCGCCAAGCCTGTGAGGCCGAGAGGGCTGCGGACGAGTGGTACCGCGTTTTGGCTCTCCTCGCAAGTGCTCGCCAAGCCTGCGAGGCCGAGAGGGCTGCGGACGAGTGGTACCATGTTTTGGCTCTCCTCGCAAGTGCTCGCCAAGCCTGCGAGGCCGAGAGGGCTGCGGACGAGTGGTACCGCGTTTTGGCTCTCCTCGGAAGTGCTTTCGCTTCGCGTCACGGAATATTGGCGTATCGACTCATCGGCTTCTTGTGTGGCTCGTAGGGAATCCTTTAAACAATGCCTTAATATGGGAACTTGTCTTATAATCTTTTATTCTTGTTTTCTTAAGAAAGGGTTATAACACCGCCCCTTTCACTTGGCGGCCCTTGGGCGGTCAGTTAAATCACTGCTGTTTACGTTTATGGCGCTTTAATGAGAAGGGATGTCTAGCGTCGTCGGATAAGACATGGTGGCGTCATTACTATTTTTCTGCGGAAGCCAGCGATTCGTGTCCGTTGTGGGTTACCCAAGACATTGATGTCTTAATCGTGGGGAGGCTTAGGATTTATAATTCATCGAGCATTGTAAGTGGGTTGTGTTGACCACTAGGATCTTGGAGTTGTCTCGTCTGGTATATGAAAAGAGATGGGAAAGGCGGAAAAGTTTATTTAAATTCTTTTGCTTCGCTCCAAGTAATCTCCTAACTTCTTCTTCCTCAGTGAGTCTTGTAGATGGTAGATTCTCGGTGCTCAATTCTAGGCGAGGAAGTCTTGGCATCGCTCTTCTCCAAAGTGAAGCCTCAATTGAAAGCTCTCTGATGCAGACATTCCTAGATCCTATACTCGGCCGGGACCGGCGAGTGCGAGGTAGTGTTTCAACATGAAGGGCGTAGGAATCCTTTATATATCAAGCACTTGGAATATGGGCTCCGGTTGCCGCTCCACCCTTTCGTTGAACGGTATGCGGCTCAGGGGATATCTCGGTGCAAGTAAAACCAGCTATTCTTTGCTCTAATGGTACATTGTCATCTACCATTTTCTGGGGCTTGAACCGTCTTTAGCGGTGCTCAGCCATCTAGTTGCTGTCAGAGTGTACAAGAAAGAGCCACACTACCATTTTCAAAATGCGACAAGTTTTAAGCTTGTTGAAGGACTTCCTGATTCCAACAAGGATTGGAAGGAATACTTTGTCTGGGTGGAGGGCGATGATTTGGGATTATATTGTGCTCACTAGCCAGAGGTGATTAGGGAAGGCTTAAAGGCCAAACCGTTGTCTTCTGCTGACAAGGACGCGCTGGCCAAGGTGAAATCGTTTGCTGGTTCCTGCAAGGTTAATGATATTTTTGACAATTCGGTCTTGCGAGTATCAAGGATCTCACCAGTGGCGCCTGCAACCAAGGATCTTGAAAGGGCGGATAAACTAATCTGGGGTAAGGACGCCGATATTGGGGGGTCTAAGACTGCTCGACTAGAAATCTAAGAAGGTCCATCATCGAGGCCGCCCAAGCGTCTTCGTGAAGATTCACCTCTCGAGACGCCGGCGAGAGGATCAATGGTGCTGTCATTGTCGACAACAGTTGTTATTCAACCGGTTGGTCAGCGGACATTAGCTTCTGTCCCCGAACGCAGAGAGCGCACGAAGGTGTCAAGTTGAGGCCCCAGGGGAGCAATTAAGAATACTGGAGGTGACAACGTCATTCTAGATGAAACCTCTAGGGAGGATGAAAGGGGTTCTCGTCCGACGTCTCCCATGGGTACCCGAGTATCGGTCGAAGGGACTGCAGGAGAAGCCTCTATGGGGATAATTCACCGGCATGGAAAGGAGTCGAGTACTGGGGGCGTTCTGTTGAGGCTAAGTCTTCATCAGAAGATTTGTGCTGGACTTTCCCTCATCGTCTTACTAATCTTGATAAAGAAACTTGGGATCAATTGAGGCGATTGCTGATGGGGTCGACCAGAGCTGGTCTTCGGCAAGAACGAGAGCCACAGGAGGAGGATAGGTATGTACCCACCCATTATCTTGCTTGAAGAACATCGGTACTTGAATCTCGCGCAGCTCAAACGATTGCGGTTGAGCAATTTTGGCTTTCGCGGGATCGAGAAATCTTAGCAGGTGTTCCCGACGTGGGTCTTCACCAGATTCTCCAGAGTTATCTAGTGCGGGGGCTTTGGTGGAAGAGGAGGTCTTCTTTGAGTCGAGTTAGGGAGCTCCATGAGAAGCTCGGATGGCGACCTCGAGCAGTGGCGTTGGTGCGAATTTAGAGAGAGTCCTCCCGAGTTGTCGTCCAAAGAGGAGGAACTCACGACTTGGAAACATGAGTTGGAGGCCAAGGAAAAGATGATTGAGAGCTTGAAGGCCTCTAATCTTTGAAGGCAAGCTTGGCAGGAGGCTCAGTAGGGCCTTGAGGTATCGTGAAAACAGCAACCGTCGATTGTGGCGAGTGAGGTCTTTGCTTGAAAGAGACCGTGCTCTAGTGCGGTGGAAGTCAAGCGCCATCTTTGCTAATTTCGCGAAGCAACAATTGGAAGATGAGCGGATAGCTCATGACAAAACTTCGGCGAGACCACTCGTCAGGGGAGGCTCTGGAGCATGCTCATGCACGAATCACTCACTTGGAGTCATCGGCATGGCGGAAGGAGGTCGTGGATGAATATAGGTTGGGCCTCATTGGGAGAGCCGAAGTCACTCGCTTGCAAAGCGGATTCGACTATCGTGGGCCCAAATTCCTACCGAGATGAAGGGTGGCGGTAGTCGCTTTCACTATCCTCCCCGAATAGCTGGCTGTGTCGAGGTGCTTGAGGACATTGAGAAGCAAGGCGGCACTTTGAATCTCGAGGAAGAGGATGAAGAGGAAGAGGTCCTCACTGAAGAGTCGAGAGGACGGATGGGTGCTCAGCGAGGTGCCAGGCCGAGGTCCCCCTGTCGAGTAGAGGGATGGATGGAGATTTAATGAAGCAGCCAGCAAAAGATGATGGTTCGGGCTCCCATTCGACTCCTCCTCATCCCATAACTTCTGAGCTTCCTCTAACCCCGGGAGCTAATATGGACCTTTCATAGGTCTCTCTCTAGGTGTATAGGTTCTTGTCCTTTCTGTTTAGACATACGTTTGTAGCTAGACGTCAAAGTTTAATAAAGATTCTTTTGTTGCATTCACCTTGAATCTGATAATTTCTTTGGGTAATAGAGTTCGAATAAACCGGCTGGTTTTGCGAGTTAGTTTTACTCAAACGTAACCAATTTTTTATCTGGACGCCATGCTATTTAGACGACTAAGTGTTTCATTATTCATAATGAATAGTGGTCATCTTCATTTTACGCTCTTAGGTCCAGTAACTGGCTTTTTTACACAGTCGGCATGGCCTTTAGATGGTTTAATTCGGTGGGTGGTGTTGAGCGAGATTTGAACAGTCAAAGTATCCGATAGTTAATGCTTGCATTAAAGGAAGTGGGCTGTTGCTTGAGTAGACCCTTGGGCTTGACATGACGTCTTTGAAGGCTAAAGGTTTCTGGCGCCTCAAATTTCTTGAAAAAGAGGCATGGCGTAAAGAGGGCGGTGCCTCGATCTCCGCTGATCTCGCCCAGTTTTCGAGGTCCTTGAGAGCCGTTCATGTGAACATCAGTCTCTCGTTAAGATCATCCCATTAATCGTCGAGGTCTATAAATACCATATTTGGAATTAAATAGGGCTTTTCTTCGCATTCTTCAAACCCTAAGTTGTCTCCAGCCCTATTTCTTCTACTCTTCATCTTCAAAGTTGATTTAAATTCCATGGCTGCCCAATTTTTTCCTTCAAGTCGCAACGAAGCAAGGATCGAATCTCTGAAGATGCTCCGCACAAAGATCTGTGTTCAAGAGACCATAGATTACTATGCACTCTATGACCTCCCCAACACCGTGACTCTAGCTGTTCCGGAGTCAGGTGAGGCCGTATATGATCACGGGAGTAACAAGGCCCCATTGTATATCGCCCATCTAGAGTTTGGGCTCCGATTGCCGCTCCATCCCTTCATCACGGAAGTGTGCGGCGTTCTAGGAGTTTCTCCTTCTCAGTTGACTCCTAATTCAATCGGTATTTTGGTGGGATTTTTGATGATTTGTTATCGGGTAGGAGTGGAGCCAAGCTTTCGTTTGTTCAGCAATTTGGCCAGCGTTCGAGCATCAAATAAGGATTCTCATTATTATTTTACTTGCTATGGAGGCTTCAAGGTGGTATCGAACGCCCCTGTGTCAAATAGGGACCGGAAGGAACGGTACGTATGGGTCATTGGTGCCGACCCCATCTTTGCGTGCCCCACCTGGCCAAAAGTCAAAGGAGATGCATTGGGCCAAGGTTCCTTTCATCAGAAGAGAATCGACAGCTCCAAAAAATCAAGGACTATGCTGGGTCCAAAGAATCAAATAACCTTTTTAACCTAGCCTCTCTCAGAGTGGCTCGTATTTTCGGGTTCTTGCCTTCCGAGGCTGATAAGATAAAGGCGTCTCTCCTTGCCCTTCCTTTGTCATCACATTCAAGTCAAGAGGGGGCGGCCACGACTTCAATCGAGACGACAGAGGTTGCAAGGCCTTCAAAGCGTGTTAGGGGGTTCGTGGCGAGCCGAGAATTAGAGAGGTTGAAGCGGAGGGCTAGTGAGGTAGTGGAAGCTTTTGGTGGAATAGGGGATGAAGCTAGGGCAGAGGGGGAGAAGAAGAGTAGGTTGACTGAAGAGCAAGGCCCTAGTGGGATGTCCGAGTACCCAGAGGCCCGACCGTCGACTCCCCATGAAGAGTTTGTGGATTTGGTCGATACTCCTCTCATCTCACGAAGCGAAGAAGGGTCGGGCACTGCTTCCCAGGCGTCCCTCCGGAGAGTTAGTTGTTAGGGCTGCAGCTCCTGAACCAACAAGTAGGCGGAGTAGCGTAGGTAGTCGTCGTCTTGGCGGAAGTTGTGCATTTGTGAGCTCGAGGGTCCTCTAGCGAGACCGCCACCCCTTCGCCTGCGGGGGACGACTGGATTCCTTTTCCCAACCGTATTGCGGACGTATCGTCACAATGGTGGGACGAATTTCGCTTGAAGGTGATGGGGGAGACGGGGGAATTCGGCTCTTACAAGGAGGCCATTCCCGAGGAGAGAAGATTTGTTGCCGAGAGGCCCTTGACAAGGAGTGTTAGGTCTTAGGATCGAGCATCATACGTTCGTCTGATGGAGCGATTTTCTTTGCCTCAAGGCGAGCTTTTGAGGAGGCGGCAATGGTGTCTACATTTGGCTCTTAATAGTTATTATGTGCGGGGGGCACTTATTGAGCAGGAGTTATACTCTCGTCTTGCCTTCGCACATCAACTCCCGGCTGACTTTGAGAAGGCGTTATCTAACGAGAAGATAGCCAAAGTGACTATCGAGCAAAAGGTTGCAGCTCTGCAATCTAAGCTAAATATAGTCGAAGGGAAGTGGTGACGAGAGGTGGAGGTTCGTGATGCCCAAGTGAGGGGTTTAAGGCAGCATAGGGAGAGGAGGACAAGGTAGGGCATCTTGAGAGAGAGCTTGGCCGGCGGGAGAACAGAATTAAATATTTGGAGGAGGAGGTGTCTCTTGAGAAGCGTCACAGAGAAAGAGCTCAAGACGAGGCGCGAGATGCTCGCATTGCATTTGATAATGCGAAGATCGACCTCCAAGAGGAACGAGCATTGCGCGAAGCCGCCCAGGCCACTGTCCAATCTCTAGAAACTCGTCTCGCCACGTTTGACTCGCCAATCTATAGGGCCAAAGTGGTCGAGGAGTATCGCAAGAGCCACTTGGGCAAATTTGAAGTGGCTCTCGCCTACAAGGCTGGTTTGACTTCCTTGCCGCTCAACGCCCCGCTGGATCACACCCTATTGCCGACAGTGACTATCCTCCTCGTGTCCTTGCTTGCCTTGACGTCATAAAGGAAGTAGAGACGGCTGGAGGAGGGGTGTCGTTGGAACTTGATAGTGGTGAGAACACTGTGGTTGGGGATGACCAAGGAGAAGCCCTTCCAGAGGAACCGTCTTCTCCCCAACAAGCTCTTGTTATAGAGGCTGGCGATCAATCCCACGGCCCCGTGTTGGCTTCAGTCCACTAGAGTTGATTGTTTATAACAGTTAGATATTTTTTCTTTGTTTTCTGATAAAAATATTGTGTATTAAGTTTCTTATGAATTAAGAAGTTAGATTTTCAGCTATCTTCTTCTTACAAGTCTTGTCAATTATCTAATATGTTTGGAGATAAGATTCTCTATTACTCTGTCCCTGAGGGGAAAGTATAGGCGAGGAGTTGCACGACTCGTCTCGATTCTTGGCCTTGATCGCTTCTATCTTGGTTTTATTCATGGAATAGTGCTAAGAACGTCGTGGTAATGATGGCTAAAAAGATCAAAATGCCTTGGTCTTAGTGTGCCAAGGGCTTTGTGCCACCCAAATTGATAGGGTAACATAAGTTCGATTAATTGAGCCTATTTTAGAAGCTAATCGACAATGAAAGAATAATAATCTATGCATAATTTTAAGAAATTCCAATTGAGATCATATCAAGGCAAGGAAATTTCAATAAATATTTTAAAAAGACTTTCATACAATATCTATTGAACATATTGGCGGAGGTGTCCGATATTCCAAGGGTGTTGCAAAATCCTTCCATCATGGCTTCTGAGACGATAGGTTCCTGGGTATACCTCCTCGAGGACAGTATAGGGCCCTTCCCAATTGGCGGTCAACTTGTTGCGTTGAGTGTCTTTGTCAAAAATGGCTCGTCGTAAGACAAGATCTCCTTCATTGAATCGACGAGGATGAACTTTAGTATTGTAGTGTCTGGCAATGCGCTGTTGATTGAGGATTTGAATTCGGAGGGCTTTCTCCCTGACTTCATCAATTAGGTCGAGTCCAAGTTGCAACCCCTCATTGTTTAGGTCTTCATCAAAATGGCTGTCGAATGGTTGGCATGCCTATCTCGACCGGGCAACCGCCGCTCCATAAGCCAATCGGCGTCTCACCTGTTGAACTCTTGTGGGTAGTGCGATAGGATCATAAGATGCTTGGTAACTCATCTACCCAACTTCATGCTGCCTTTTTGACCTTCTTTCTGAGAGCTTGCAAAACACATTTGTTGGCGACTTCTGCTAATCCATTGCTCTTGAGATGTGCTACCGAAGCGAATTTGAGTCGGATGTTCCATTCCATGCAGAAACTTCGGAAGCCCTGACTGTTAAATTGAGTACCATTGTCGGTTATGAAAGCATGGGGGACTCCAAATCAACATACAATAGATTTCCATACAAAGTTGGTAATGTTGCTCTTGCTAATCTTGGCTAATGGCTCAGCTTCCATCCACTTGGTGAAGTAATCTATTGCCACAATCAGGAATCTCCGCTGACCTGAAGCAATGGGGAGAGGACCCAACAAATCCAGGCCCCACTGAGAAAATGGGATAGGACTCAAGATAGGAGTGAGCTCCGTGGCTGCTGTTTGGGGGATGCTTGCGAACAGCTGACATTGTTTGCAGCGGGAGACGAGCCTCCTTGACTCAGCTAAGATGGTAGGCCAGTAGTATTCTTGGCGGATAATCTTCTGGGCTAGAGTCCTAGCACCAGGATGATTGCCGCAAGTCCCTTCATGAATTTCATTAAGGACATAGCTGGCTTCACTTGGTCAAAGACACCGGAGGTAAGGTCCCACTACAGTGCCAAAATATGACATTCGATAGAGCTGATCGTCCACCATGAGATAGCGGAGAGCACTCCTGCGTAAACTTCGAGCTTCTGAAGTGCTTTCTGGTAAGACACCATTGGTAAGATATTGGACGAAGGGGTCTATCCAGCGAAGTCGAGGAGTTTGCCGGCTGCATGATTGGTGTGGACTCCGTTGCAATGCTAGGATATTGTAGAGAGTCAGTATAGAGGGGCCCCAAATTACCCCCGGAACTGGTTGACCCAAGTTTAGACAACGCGTCCGCCCGCACGTTGAGAGCATGGGGGACTTGGGCAATCTTTGACTCAATGAATTGATCCAAGAGTTCCTTCACCGCCTTCAGGTATAGAGCCATCCTTGGATCCCTTGCAGCATACTCCCCCTTCACTTGGCGAACTACCAGTTGAGAATCTGTTAAGATATAGATACGCTCGACCTTTGTCGCGGTATAAGCACCCTTAAAGAGCCGTGCTTCGGCCTCATTGTTGAAAGCGGAGAAAGCAAAAGCGATGGACAACTCATGTAGCGATCCTTGGGGGCTTAGGGCGACTCGGCGCGCCCACTTCTCCAGACGTCCGGCCCACCTTCATCAACCACGGTGAGTGCAGGGTTGTGTTCAAGAGTATGTCGGCTAGAAATGGGAGAGGTTGTTGTGGTGGCTTGTGGTGTTAAGGGAAACTCCACGGTTGGTGACATTTCTTGGTGACTCGATGAAAAAGTCGTGAGGGCTTGGGCTTTGATGGTCTTCCTTGGTAAAAGCGTACATCATATTCAGCGAGTTATTGAGCAACCATCCTTCCGAAGTTGTTGGGCTACCGAGGGCTTTCTTTAGGGTAAATTTGTCCTTACAATAATTATATGAGCTTGGAAGTAGGGCCGTAATCTCCTTGCGGTGAGGATGAGGAGGAAAGGGCTTTCTATGAGGGATAATTGAGTTCCCCGCTTAGATCTGGTGACATAATATAAATACGCATATTCTCTTCCTCTCGAATCAAGAGCGGAGGCCCGGCCGTGTGAGACGGCTAGGTAAAGATATAAGGTCTCTCCCTCGAGGGGGCAACTCAGCAGTGGCTTGGTGCTCAAGTAGGTTTTGAGCTCTTCAAAGGCTCGGTTGCAGTCGGCCGTCCATCCTTGGTGCTTCTTCTCATCCTTGCTTCCTCTTAGTATCTTGAAAAATGGGAGGCTCCTCTCAGCTGATTTGGAGAGGAACCGTCCTAACGCAGCTATCCTTCCGTTCAACCGCTGGACATCCTTCATGGTGTGGGGCTCGGGCAGCTGCTCTACGGTGGCTATCTTCTCTGGGTTGATTTCGATGCCTCTCTGAGTGATCATAAACCCTAAGAACTTCCCCGATTGCACCCCGAAGGCACATTTGGCTGGATTGAGCTTCATGAGGTGTCTGCGGAGGACTGCAAAGGTTTCTTCCAAGTCAGCTACATGGGATGACGCCTGCTTCGATTTCACCAGGATGTCATCGACATACGCCTCCACATTGCGGCCGAGTTGGGACTTGAAGATTTTGTTGACCAGCCTTTGATAGGTGGCCCCTGCATTTTTGAGCCCAAAAGGCACGACTTTGAAATAATAGGTCCCCTGATCGGTGATAAAGGCCGTCTTCTCTTGGTCATGCTTCGCCATGAGGATCTGGTTGTACCCAGAGAAGGCATCCATAAAACTTAACAATGCATGACCCGCACTGTCGTCCACTAATTGATCAATCCGGGGGAGGGGGTAGCTGTCTTTAGGACATGCTTTGTTGAGGTCAGTGAAGTCAGTGCACATTCTCCACTTGTTCAGCTTCTTCTTCACCAATACCACATTGGACAGCCAATCTAGATACTGGACTTCTCGGATGAACCCGGCTCTCAAGAGTCGGTCCATCTCTTCTGCCGCCGCCTTTTGCCTCTCTGCTCTAAGATGACGCTTCTTCTATCGGACAGGTTTGGTATGACGATCTACAGACAACTCGTGGCATATAACCTCGGAGGGGATGCCAGGCATGTCTTCTGGTCCCTAAGCGAATACATCAGCATTCGCTCTTAGGCATGCAATTACCTCGCTCCGCTGGGGTTCTTCAAGGTTGGATCCAATCTTGACCTTCTTTGCTTCGTCTTGCCCGAGTGGTATCTCCTGGAGTTCTTCGACAGGAGTAGTTCTCTCTCGTTCTAGCTTCTTCTCTATCTGAAGGCTTGTCCTGTCGATGGGGAGGGTTTTGGAGGCTCCCTTTCCCTTCATTGAGAGAAAATAACAGGACCGAGCTTCCTTTTGGTTGCTTCGAACCACTCCGACCCTCATGGGGGTCGGGAATTTGATCATCTGGTGATAGGTTGAAGGAATTGCCTGAAGGTTATTAAGGGCTGCCCTACCCAGAATAACGTTGTATGCAGATTGGATGTTCATCACCAAGAATTGCGTCTGCACCGTGGATTGGCGAGGAGGCTCGCCGACCGTTAAAGGGAGAGAGACGACTCCTAACGGTTCTACGGCATGGCTCGTGAACCCGGCGATGGGTCCTAGGCAAGGTTGGAGAGCGGTCGGTCGATGCCCATCGGTTAAAGGCAGCGTATAAGATGTCGGCGAGCTACGGTGTCGACCATGACCGGCTTGTAACCGTTGATCTTCAAATAATGATGATTGGGTGTTCATGCGGTGTCTCGACGCCTTCTAGGTCGGAGTTGTTGAAGGTGATTAACTCCTCGACTGGGTTTTGTTCATGGGGAAAGTTGGTTTGTTATTCATTGCTCGCTTGAATTGCTACGCCTTCTGCTGGCCTACAACAAAATTTCAAACAAAAGAAATGCCTTTATTTTAGGCGCATAATGAAAACGAAAATTACAACTCTCTTCCTTTTGTGAACAAACACGAGGATCTCTATTTTACTGATCCTCGCTATGGGTTCTTTGCCCGTGTCGGACTTTTGTTCGTCCGCTGACCACCGCTAATTCGATCCTGTAAACCCGGTTCTGAACTACAGACGAGGGGCTCGCTCAACGGGAAACGGCTCGAGGGGATCACACTCACGAAGGAGAGGATCGCTGCGGGGATCGCACTCACGAAGGAGAGGATCGCCGAGCGGTGAGATCTACAAGGAGAAATCACATAGCATCCCCGAGGTTAAGACGGCTTAACCTAGAGGGTATCTCAGAGTTCGACCCGAAGTTTGTTTACCTTCCACCAGATCCGACGCCGATCGACTTGAGCTCACGGCAGCTCTAACCGCAAGGCCAGATCTCGCGAGGGCTCTTCAAGTCCGCCAAAACCCGTAAAATCCAACCTCAAAATCCGACCTCAAAGTCTCCAAAATCCACCCCATGAGCAAGACCCCCCATTTATACACAAAAGTAGCGCTACGCCAAGTGGTTTCTACCACTGCCGAGCCACCTCGCCAAAGGTCGAGGTGGCTCTGGCCATGGGTGGCCGAGCCATTCTACCACTGTCGGCCTCCGCCTGCCGTCGAGGTGGCTCTACCAAAGTGGTCGAGCCTCCTTCACTTCTGTCAGGCACTCTACCAAGTCGTCGAGAGGTTTCTACCAAGTGGCCGAGCCACCTTGGCCATTTGGCCGAGGTGTCGCCTCGCCGCTCACCAAGCTACCGCTTTCTCCGCCGATTCTTCGCCGATTCGGCCGACTCTTCGGTCTTCCGCTTAGTTTTGTTCGGATGTCGCCATGGTTTGAGTCCGGTCCGATCAACTTTCGAGTTCAAACGGCTCGCTTGCATCGACGACTAAGTACGCTTGATTCCGCCTCGCCGACGCTTGAGTTTAGCCAACTCGCCGCTGAGCTTCGCTGCCGGGTTTTCCACGACGCGGTCGCTCGCTGGCTCGCGACGCCGACTCACTTCATGGGTTCGCCGACTCGCTTTGGCGCGCGGCGGCGAATACGCCGACGGCTGCCTGGTCGCTACTGCCGGATGGATCGCGGTTGTCAACCCACCGCTTACAGTCTTGTTTGGGTATTGATAAGCAATTTTAACGCCACAGATACCTCTCCAAAGCCGCCTCCCTCATTCTTGATGAGTCCGATGCTTTGACATGATGAGCCCTTCACTCTTTAATTGGCGGATAGGACTTGTGAATGACCCCGGCGCTTGATCTCCATTCCTTCGCCTTTCCAGCTTTGTAGGATTGTCAAGATATTACTGCATCGATTTTTTGTCCGACCGTTGTCGTAAATCTCCACCGTAAGTCGATAGATGAATTTTTTGAGGTTGGCTTCAGATTTGATTCCTCTAATTCTCTCGTGTTCTCCGCTTTGTAGGATACCGTGTTATGGTCGCATTTATTGCTTGACCGCTGTCGGAATTTCAAACCGTAGCTAATTGAGTTCATTTGTCGCTGACTCGTCGGTGGATTATCGCCCAATTGACTCGAGATTCCTCCGCTGATCGGGAATTCTTTTGTGGATCCGAACCGCTGATCGGTGAATCTTCGCCGACGACGCTGGTTACGCCGCCATCGCATTACTCAAAGGTGTTCATCCACCTGGAGGTATTCTTCCCAATTGTTGATTGGTAGGCCTCGGGCGATGCATGAATCGGCACCGATACGCTGGGAGGAGTCCTTTCGAGGTAGAGCCGCTGTCCCGCCGATATAAGCCTCGCCGTAATTTTATCCCTCCTGAGGTCCCACACGAAGGAAATTGAGGGTTATCGAAGTTATCCTTAAGAATATGGTAATATTCTCCAGAACTTCGCTAAGAACCGTGAATTAGTTTATACTGTAATCCTATTTGGAGTAGGGCATGGGAGAATATCCGAAGATTGAGTCGCCTGTGCCACCTTGCCGATGATTTCACCATTTAGAGGTTAAGCTCCAAAGTCTACAAGATTTTGAGGCCTGCTCTTATATCAGGCTCGCCCGACAGCCTTGGCCTGATGCTATGCTATTACTGACTCGGTTCAAATGCATGAGGCCGTGCATCATTTGGAGATCACTGCCAAGCTTCATCTTCCGTGGGACATTTTTGGTCTTGTGTCACCGGCCGAGAAGGGATAGTAGAGCTCGAACAGAGCTTCAAGCGGCGAGGGAGAGCCTCGATCGCCTTGAAGCCGATGGCCAACAAAGAAAAGACTCTAGCGTCGTGTCTCGGAGGAATTTGAACTCTCGGGCGAAGCCGGTTGACATCAAGAAGGAGATCATGAGGCCCTTAATGGCGCCGAGAGACTTTCGTATCGAGCTCGTGAGGAACTTCAACAAGCTTTCCTCAATAAAGTATCCGAAGTTAAGCAAAACATATTTCGCCCTCTTTGTGCTCTATTATGATTCTTTATTTCGCCGTAAATAATTAACCATAATACTTATAGGATTTTGGCAAACCGCCAACGGATTTGATTAGCCTTTACCAACTACCGCTTGATTACTAGCTATGATTGTCCAAACTGCTCAAGACGCGACGCGCCGAAGAATGAAACTCTTCTAGACTTGTTGCTATGATATTGAATACATAGGCTCGGTACTCTTTACTGCAAGAGATCACAACGTAAGGCATGGCTTAATCCTTCTTAGGCTTCGGATGAAATACCCGTAATCAACTCGGTGTCTTCAATCGAAAGACTAAACCGGCGACGCTGCGTTAGCGCCGACTTTAGGGTTATTGGTCGAATTTCTCAACGGATTTGACTAGCCTTTACCAACTACCGCTTGAGTTGGGCTACGCATATTATCCGATCCGCCCGACGGACGTTGTGCTAAAAGAATGAGACTCTTAGACTTAATGCTACGATGTTGAATAATACGTGAGGCTTCGCCTTTTGTCACGAATAGACTACCCTAAGAACGCTGCGGTAAGCGCTGGCTTTATCCCTTCTTAGGCTCTCGACAAAATACCCCAATCAACTCGTGTCTTCTTCAATCAGAAAGACTAAACCGGCGACGCTGTTAGGCCGACTTCATCCCTTCTTAGGTTCCGGATGGAATACCCTTAATCAACTCGTGTCTTCTTCAATCGGAGAAAGACTAAACCGCCGCGCTGCAGAGAAGGCCGACTTCATCCCTTCTTAGGCTTCGATGAAACACCCCAAGATGAATCTTGGCTTCTTTTGACCGGAGAAGGATTGAACCGCCATAAGGTTGATTGAGGTGGGAAAGGAAGAATGTATTCTATTTCCGGGTGGAGAGGAAGGAGGATCTTGTCTCCTATCTCCTGTAAGGGATGAACAAGAGAGGAAGGTTTTGTATCCTATCTCTGCCGCTGGAGAGGAAGGTTTTGTGTCCTATCTCCGTGTGCTCACTAATTTGAAATAAGAGAGGAAGGTTTTGTATCCTATCTCTTATTGATGGAGAAGAAGGAGGATCTTGTCTCCTATCTCCGATATTGGAAAGGAAGGATTTTTGTCCGCTTCCAGTGGGAGAGACTAAAATGGGATCTCCATTTTGAGAATCTTGAAAGATGAGACTAAGAGTGGGATCTCCACTCGAGAATCTAAGACAAGAGAGGAAGAATGTATTCTATCTTTGCTTCGGAGAGGAAGAATGTATTCTATCTCCGTGAAGTGGGAAAGGAAAAATGTATTCTATTTCCGATGAGAAACTAAGAGTGGGTCTCCACCAGAATCTTGAAGGGTATGGATAGCTTTGTAGGATTGCTAACCTGAACTGAAGTGGACCTCTCGCTCGTGGAAGGAATCGAGAGGGGAATTTGGCCGTGGTTGACCAGGAGATTTTAGTGGGCCCACCGCCAATGAATTTGATCGGTGAGAGAATTTTGGAGGAAAACACAATAACTTAGGGTTATCCTCATGAAAATGAGTGAGATATTCTCTGAGGAACTTCCCATCAAAATGGGTTATCCCGAATGTACTAAGGATAATACTTTTCGTAAACTTCCCATTTATCTAAGATTAATTGCCTCGCCATTCTCGGTGATATGCATATGCACCGCTTGAATAGATCGTGTCTATTATAAACGGTCCTTCCCATTTGGGTTCAATTTACCTTTCTTTTGGAGTTGAGAATTATCGGTCGCCTAGCATGCAGGACGCAGATCTCCCTCCTGGTTCTCTCGTCAACTTTCTTGTTGAAAGCCCTCGACATTCTAGCTTGATAGAACTCAATGCATTGTTGAGCCTCCAGCGCTTCTCATCTAACATCTCAAGTTCTTCGAGACGCTTTTGATGTTGTTCTTCGTCGCCATCTCGCCGCAAGGGCGACGCCAAGTGACGGAACCGATTTCCAACGGAGAATTGCTTCACACCAGACCGTAGAGTACCGGTAGCTCCTGCCACGCACGCATCACAGCGATATGCCCGTAGTAAGCCCGAAGTTTATCGTCCCAGCTCGCTTGTTATTCTTCACAAGCTTCGACAAAATCTTGATGATCGTTTGTTGAACGCCTAACCCATTCGGCCGATTATAGGTCGCCGACGGACATCTTGTATCTTGAATTTTCGCAAAACTTGATGAAGGAATTGCCGATAAATTGGGGACCGCTTCATGCACGATCCGTTTGGGACACCATGTCGATAGATGACATGGTGTTTGATGAATCTCGATGACGGTACTCGCCTTTGACCTCCTTTAGTGGGATTGCTTCACCACTTGAGAAGTAGTCGGTGATCGCTAGAAAGCGATCTCCTTTAACCGACGGAGGAAAAATGGGACCTACAACGCCCATTCCCCATGTCTCAATGGCCGTGACGGGTCAAGGATGTACCGCCTCGAGGCCGATGCATATAATTGCGGAACCGACACGGCATTTCCGAAGCGCATCGATCAAGGCTATTAATCATCGCGGCCAAAAGTAGCCCATTCTCCCCGATTCGCCAGAGCTTGGGACAGTGCCGGTGCGCACTACATTCACCTTCGTGCTTCCCCAAGGACCTCTTCGCCCTTGTTTGAAAGGCATCGAGTAAAGACCATCGCACTCCTACGATATAGCATCCGGTTTCCGTGGTCGTAAAAGAATCTGGAGCTCTTCGCCGATTGACTCTCCTTCACGCCTTCCGCGTAATACCGTAAAACGTAATCGATGATAGGAAAGCCAATCTCGGCTCTAACTTGGTTTGGGTTATGTACCTCTTTGGTAACTACCCTTTGTCTTCTTGTACCCCATCATATATTGGTACGTAAGAGTCGGTGAGTCCCGACCGTAACCATTGCTCGGTCTCTAAGGTTGTGCTAACGATACGCCTAACGCCGCCAGCAGATCCGCGTGAGCGCTTTGGAGGCGGATATATTCGATGAAGAATTCTTCAATGAGTCGGCCATTTCAACGTACACCGATGATAGGGACCGATCGAGTTCCTCACTTCAGTAGTCACCACGACCGCTTAACTATCGCCAGAATCTCCATACGCTTCGAGATATTCGACCCCCTCTTTCACGGTAAGTCCGATAAGTAGCGTTGTATTCGCTACGCTATTGGAACAGGTTCGTGAGTGAATAAGCACGGGCATGACATGATTCCCGGGAAATCAAGACAACTCCGACTCCAAATGAGATTTTAGAACGTCCGGGGTACTTGCTACATTAGTGGCCCGGAAGTCCGCCAAAGTACAATCGCCATATTTGTTGGTGCGACGAGTGTTGACTTCCGACTTCATCCGAAGATCATCATATAGCTCAACCGCATCCGCTGTCGGTCAGCGTACCAAGAGATCGCAAATCGCTTGCCCTTGACCGACTTCTGTTGTTTGAAGCGTGTCGATTGGGACAAGAGCAAGGCCCATTTCGCCAAACGCCAACTCATTGAAGCCGCAATCATAAATATCCGGACCGGATTTACGCTAGAGATAACATAAATCGCCCCGCCCGACTAAATAGTGTCGCGATTTTCAATCGCGAACACTAATGCAAGGCACCGCTTCACCATTGGGTATCGAGACTCAACACCAATGTTCGCCTCGTAATACATCACTGCTCGCGGATCGCCGTCCGCCCCGCCAGTAAGGCGCTTAACTAATGATCCGCTGCCTTGACATAGATCGTGAACTTTTCCGGACGCGGTGCAACAAGAACAGAGGTTTAGCGAGATACGCATTTGATCTCTTCAAACGCACACGCGCCGCCCCAAATAAACGACACGCCTTCTTGTTCAATTTAGAGAATGGTTGGCACTTCCCGTGATAGGTTCGATATGAACCGCCGGATGTACAATCGCCCTTGTAACCCCCGAAGTTCTCTCGATTTCTGAGGTTGCAACTCTTGAATGGCCTTCACTTTATCGATCGACGTGGATTCCTTTGTCGCGACGACGGCCGGGAACTTGCCACCGACATCCCAAGGAAGGATTTTGTGGTTCATCTTTAGTCGATGAGTCCGCATGAGCTCAATACCGCTCTAAGATCTTTGATATGATCTCCTTTGTCACGCCACGCACCAAGTCATCGACGTAGCATTCGACCGTCCGAGATGATCCCGAAAATTTTAGTCATTGCTCGCCGGTATGTTGCGCGTTTTAAACCGAACGCATGACCGTAGCAAAATATACCGATGGCGCTCAACCGGTGTTTACGCCATCGGTGCATCTTGATTTGATTGTAACCCGAAACCATCCATAAAGGACATCCTCTCAATCCACACGTATTGTCAACTATGACGCCGGTGATTGGCGAGGGAAATCATCCTTTGGCAAGCAGCGCTTAGGTCTCAGAGTCGCTACGCATCCTAATCGAACCATTCTTCTTCATGACCGACTATATTCGCCACCCAATCCGTGTTGAATTTCCTCGATGAATCCCGATTCTATGAGTTTCTTTACTTCGCCTAACGATCGCCAGAAGATTTGTGGACTAAAACCGCCTTTGCGATTGCTTGACAGTTTGACATCCACGCTGATGTTGAGGCGATGTGTTGCCACATTAGGTCGAGTCCTGCATATCCTCGTAGCTCCGTGCAAATACATCGATATACTCCCCGATTAGGGCGATCAACTCTTCCTTTCTTCCGAGGGAAGAGTATTACTGATGTTTATGAGCTTAGGATGCTCCTCATCACCCATATTAGCCCGGGTTACCTCGCCCTAGTAGGGGGTCTCTTTGTTCAATCTATCCCCAAACCGCTCTCTCGAGTTGATGGATCCATGGGTCTTCCCATGTTGGCATATCTTCATCACCCTCAATAGTAGCAGGATCGATCGGGCCATATTCGACATCAAAGCCTTGAAAGCTTCTCCGAGGCCGGTGTCGATCCCAAGCCGGAATCGATTTAATGTCCGCTCTCACCGGTGGATTATTATCAATCGCCATGAGCATTCATCTTCCGAGGAGGATTCGATCCCAACCCTCGCTGGTCATATCGCCTTTGAGACTGATCTTGTTGCCGCTTCCATCAAAAGAGCTTCTTCGAGCCGCTTGCGCTTACATTTCGACAACACCACTCGATTAGTTTGAGAACACGACAATGCGTGTTCAATTCGAGGAACTTCTTCGAGATTTACTGCACTCCCAAGACGATAGTACAACTCATCGCATGAATGCCGGAGCAACCCTTCGTGTGTTGGTATGACTTCTCGTATAACGCCATCGCCGCCGATGAAAACGCCTCCTTCTCGAGGATGAGTCACATTATCGAGGTTTCAAGAGTCACTAATCTCAACGCTCGCTTTGGCGAAGCCGGGTTTCGGTTTCCGCTCGAACTCGATCCAATTCCAAAGAGAGCAGCCCACAGAATCTTCTTATCACGGTTGAGGTGGGTGCGACTGCACTGTGAGTGACCCAGACTCTTTAAAGGCCCAATCGTTTCTTGATCGAAATTTTACCGATCATCATGCAATGAGCCGAGGTGCTCCAGCCGCTTGCTCGGGATACCAACAGATTGACCAAGCGAAAGCACGTGAGCCTGGATGGACATTTGGATGAAATCGCCGGAGGTGTGATCTTCTTTGAATCAAGTCACCCCGCATGCCGAGCCTTGCCGAACTTTGAGGTGGTCATTCTTGACTAACGTTGGCCTTCGTCCAATCGTTGTTCCGGATTGACCCAAACCTCATGATTTCGGCGGCTTCTTGTCCACTTCTCCTTCTTCTACATCCGGCCTCCGAACTAGAGCCCGCGGTGTGTACGAGTAATGCACGGCGCTCGGATACGTTTTCAAGTGTTGATCGTTTCGCTGGACGCGAACCAATCATTTGTCAAGGGTTTGAGGATGCCGTGCACCTATTGATGAGGTTCTTGACCTCTCCCCGACTTCAGATCCACTTTGTAGCGACACCGCCGACCGATTCCGTGGCCTTGGCGAACTCCACGCCGAGAGTCGGCACGCATCGCATGGATCTCCTCGCGAGATCCGCGATCTTGGATGCCTAAGGATGCCATTTGGTGCAACTTCACAACGGCGAGTTAAGATCCTCGCCTAAAGTTCGGAGCCGAGGACAAATGGATCTTTGCAGCCGGAGATCCTTCCGATTTGTGGGGAGGACGATCCGACAAGGATGATAGTATGATACTTCATAACCCTGGATCAACTTGATTCGGTTGATCTCATTGAGCTGCATTATTACACCCTACGCAGAAGCTGGGCGGTCCCGCTAGCCTAGCTGGCGGGGTCAGGGCAGCGCCCTTTATGGTCCGGGCGCCACCGAAATTTTTTTTCCTATCTGCCCTGAGGCCTTTGACTTCTTCTTCTACGGATCTCGATTCGCTGCTACTTTACACGACGATCTCCTCGACTTGAGACAATTTCTCCTGGTCGCTTGTTCAGGGGAAAGTTGGTTTGTTATTCATTGCTCGCTTGAATTGCATGCCTTCGCTGGCCTACAACAAAATTTCAAACAAAAGAAATGCCTTTATTTTAGGCGCATAAATGAAAACGAAAATTACAACTCTCTTCCTTTTGTGAACAAACACGGAGGATCTCTATTTTACGATCCTCGCTATGGGTTCTTTGCCCTGCGTCGGACTTTTGTTCGTCTGCTGACCACCGCCGCAATTCGATCCTGTAAACCGGTTCGAACCACAGACGAGGGGCTCGTTTCACGAAGGAAACGGTTACCGAGGGATCACACTCACAAGGAGAGGATCGCCCGCGGGATCGCAGACTCATAAGGAGAGGATCACGAGCGGGTGAGATCTACAAGGAGAAATCATTGCTATCCCCGAGGTTAAGACGAAGCTTAACCTAGAGGGTATCTCAGAGTTCGACCCGAAGTTTGTTTACCTTCCGCCTCGTAGATCCGGACGCCGACCGACTTGAGCTCGCCGGTGCTCGAACCGCGGCGGGTCGAGATCTCGCGAGGGCTCTTCGTAGTCCCAAAACCCCGTAAAATCCAACCTCAGCAAATCCGAACCTCAAATCAAAATCCAAATTATGAGGCAAGCAAGACCCCCTATTTATACAAAAGTAGGCGGGCATACAGTTATGGGTTTCTACCACTGTTTAGCCACCTCATTAAATAATGAGGTGGTTCTGGCCAGTGGTCCGAGCCACCTTGGCCATTTTGGCCGGTGGTGTCGCCTTCGCCGCTTTTCCATTGCTACCAATTCTGGCCGACTTCGATTCGCCGACTCTTTCGGTCTTCCGCTTAGTTTTGTTCCTGATGTCGCCGCGGTTTGAGTCCGTGGTCCATCAACTTTCGAGTTCAAACGGCTGCTTGCATCGACGGACTAAGTACGGTTGATTCGTCCCGTCGGCGTTTGAGTTTAGCCAACTTCGCCTCGTTGAGCTTGTCGTCGGGTTTCTCCACGGCGTGTCGTTTATTTCATGCGCCTCGCCGACTCACTTCATGGGTTCGTCGGCTGCGCTTTATCGCGTTTTCGCGGTAATCGCGTCGGGCGTTACGGGTCGCGCCGTCGGATGGATCGTCGGTTGTCAACCCACCGTTTACGAGTCTTGTTTGGGTATTGATAAGCAATTTTAGCCCTACAGGTTTATTGCCGCCCTTGTTGACTTGCAGGGCTCGCCTGGCATATCGCTTGAGAGCATTGTTGGAATTTTCTCCTGGCTGGCGGGCGCCGCGATCATCATAATGGTCCTTTCGCTACCGCCCGGTGGCGGGAAGAGCTTGATACTGCTACTATCGTTATTGTTGTTGTTACGGTTCGTTAGATGCGTTAGGAGGCGTCACGGGCGAGACTTCCTTCCTTCATCTCTTCGAGGGGGATCCCTGCGGTCCCGTGGACCAATTGGCTTCTTCATGTAACCTCGACAGATTAGATCTTCAATGTCTCTTTGGAGGATCCTGCAATCATTAGTGAGGTGTCCATGATCTTGATGATCGCGACAAAGCTGTCGGGTATCGATCCGGGGTTGGATGCATTTGTGGAGGAGGGCGTTTAGGAGTCCTTCTTTACGCACCAAGTAGAAGGCATCCGTGAGGGAAGTGTTGAGGACTATTAGGGTTAGCGTCGGAGCTTGTTGTTTCTTGGGCTCCATCCGATTGTCCTGTTGGAGCTGTTATTCGGGCTTAGGGGATCTCTTGGCCCTAATATCACGGACCGTAGTGGTAGGAGACTCTCTTCTATAGATTGGCTTCATTTGGCGAGAATGGGTTGTGCCGCTGGGCGGAGGGCGTGGGAAGTGCAGCGGTCAAAGCGGCGGCAATGCGCGGCCTCTACTGCTCTGGTTGTAGCTTTGTAAGTTCTGGCGTCCTCCATGTCCATGTAGCCATGCGCCTTAGCCATCATCTGTTTGTAAGAAGTGTAACGCTTCTTAGTGAGAGAATCGGCAAGCTCATTGTCGAGCAGGCCTACTACAATGGCTGCCATGGCCACCTGGCTTCCGGGGTCTTCTACTTCCAGCTGCTTCTTCTAGAATCTTTCGATGTAGTCTCGCAGGCTCTCCCCTTGCTCTTGTTGGGTCTGAATCAATGCATGTGGGGGGAGCTTCCGTTTGGCGCCCGCCATGAAGTGGTGGACGAACTTCGACTTTCGGTAAGTTTGCCAATAGGTTGCCCGACGGGGCTGTTCCACCAACCTAAGCTATCCGCCCGATGTGATGGGAAGCATTTGCATATGGTCTCTTCTGGTGCATGGAATACGACCATCATGTCGTAGTAATTCTAGATGTGCTCGGCCGGGTCTCCATCTCCTCTATATTTGTCCATTGTAGGCATTTTAAACTTCTCTAGCGGGCCTTCATGATCTTATCCGTGAGGGGGTATTTCCAAGAGCTTCAGCTGACGGTTGGTAGTACGGTCATATCCGGGCGTGAGGACCATGTGCGGATGGAGAGGAATATCGTGATGGAGGCATGTGGTGAACTATCCTCTTGCCAGTGTGCTCTCGTCGATCCAAATCAGGGCTAGGACTCCTTCCTCTGTCTCTGCGAGGGGAAGGTTGACGAAGATAATCATCGTTGAAAGGCATGTGCTCACGATATGGTGAAGAGAGGCGATCCTCAAAGGCCTGCTAAGCGTCGGAGAGGATCGATCATCGATGAAATCGCGCTGGCTGGCGGCGAGAGATCGATCATCAAAGTTACTGCTGGCAGCAGCGAGAAGGATTCATCAAAGTCGCTGCCCGTGGGAGTGTCCGTACGGTCAGAGGTCGATTCCTCTGGCGGTTCGATGTGGGGGTTGCGATCTTGAGTGAAGCAAGTTGATTAACGAGCTTCATTTCGAAATCGTCAGCTGGCTGGATGAGGGTAATTTTCTTGGTGACTTACGCGGTTGAGTTTAAGTGACAAACCCGGCTTGTTGGTCATCGTGGTTCTCGTGAGGATGACTCGTGTTCTTGTCGTTCCCGGACATCTTGGTCAAAGAGTAGAGGCCTGGCGTAAGCTATTGATGGTCTAAATCACACAGTCAATCAGATGAATGATTTTGGGTGAATAGGGTCCGCTAGTTCTCTTTAGAAATCGGGGATGATAGCTCCACGAACCGATCTGCACATAACAACTCGTGAGAGGTTGGGGATGAGTTCCCCGGTGGTCCCTCCGACGATCAAGTTAATATCTGAGGAGGAAGGAAGTTCTAAGAAGTTGACTATTCTCTTTTCTTTATGTTCTTAACTGATAGGAGAATTGCCTACCGCATGTTGAGAACATGTCTCATATTTATAGAGGTAATTGGGGGTGCCCCGGTAACTACCGCTAAAGGCGAGCTAGCCATTTGAAATAGTGATTGTTGACATGTATTAGCTACTCATTGGTTGAGAAGGATGAGTCATCCTGGAAAGTGCCATGGGGTGTTGATTTAGTCAAAGGACTGTTGTAAAGTGATGTGTGATGATGAGCTACAGGTGTAGGGGGCTAAACAGCGCCGCTTCAGCATTTAATGCAATGGTGACTCATTTGTGGTGGTAATTTCGAGATGTTTCATCGCCTTCCATCCTAGGTGGCGCCGAGATGAGAGGTACCGCTTTGGCTCTCCTCGCAGAAGTGCTGCAAGCCTGCTTGGTCGAGAGAGGCTGCGGATGAGTGGTACCGCGTTTTGGCTCTCCTCGCAAGTGCTCGCCAAGCCTGCGTCTGGAATATTGACGTATCGACTTATCTGGCTTCTTGTGTGGCTCGTAGGGGAATCCTTTTAAACAATGCCTTAATGTGGGAACTTGTCTTATAATCTTTTAGGTATTACTGTTTTCTTAAGAAAGGGTTATAACAAATTCTATCTCAACTTGGGATGAATTTGTTACTTTTTTCTGAAGATATTTTTCCCTATCCATAAAACGGTTAAGCTTAGAAATAACATTCAGAATTTTAAGATAGTCCTAGGGAGTCATTCTGAAAGTATTTTGATAAGTTTAAAGATCTTCTTATGCAATGTCCTCACCACGGTCTAGAAAAGTGGCGATTATGCCAAATCATCTATGAATAATTGGATTATTCTTTAAAAACTTTCTTAGAATCGATGTGTCAAGGGGATTTCATGATAAAAAATGCCGATGAAACTTGAAAATTTTTAGAGAGTTTATCCGAGAAAACCATGCGGTGGGAACACTGTGATGAAAGAGTTTCGTCAGTTCCCCAACCCAAATCTAGTGGTCTTTTTTTAGAGTCAAACATAGCCTCTGAAGCAAAGATGGCTACAATCCTGCGTAGGTTGGAAGCCTTAAAAATGAAAGAACGAGCTCCAGCTCAAATAAATCAAGTTTCTGCTTCAGGTTGTCATAACTGTCTTTCTCCAAATCATGTTTCAGAGAAATGTTCTCTCTTAGAAAATAATCAACCACTAGGTCAGATAAACGCTGCATTTCAGCATCCCGTGAATGAACCATTTTATCCAACCTACAATCCGGGTTGGAGAAATCACCCAAAATTTGCATAGAATCAGATAAGCTACTCCGAAAATTAAAACTTCACTCCCACTTCAACCCGAAAATTACCTAGAGGAAACACCATTCCTTTCAATGCACAAAACAATTTCCAACAATCAAATCTGCATTATCTAAATTAGCCCCCTCATCATCAATCTGTAAATCATATTCCTCCGAGTTTAGATCATGATAACGTCTCAGTGTTTTAGAAAAGTATTTGGAGATCATGACTAAAGCTTCTACACAGACCACCAATTTGTTGACTCAGACATCCAATACTTTGAATTCATTTATGCAAACAACCGGACAAATACTCAATTCAAACACCCAAGCCATAGCTAGGTTAGAAACCCAACTTGGTCAACTAGCTAGTGCTATGAGTGAGCGAGAGAAGGGAAAATTCTCGAGTCAACCCGAGGCTAACCCTAATGACATGGGATCAAGTTCAACCTACCAAGCTTAAGTGAATGCAATCCATTCACTATGATCTGGAAAACAGGTCGATAATCAAGTTAGAATGCCTCCAAGTCAATCTCTTGAACCTGAACAAACTCTCTCTCCTTCCAATAACTCTATTCAACAATCACCCCTTCTAATGACCAAGAACCCGAACCCGAACCTGAGCTCAATTTTGATAGGTTTAAACCAGTTACTCCCTTCCCAAATAGACTTAGGCCTAGGAAAAACTCACCCCAAGTAGAGAAAATTCTAGATACTTTCAAGCAGGTTAAGGTCAACATTCCTCTCTTAGATGTAATTGATCAAATTCCTTACTATGTAAAATTTTTAAAAGATTTGTGCACTAAGAAGAGAACAATAAATATTCCAAAGAAAGTCTTTCTTGCTGCTAATATCAGTGACATGCTCTCAAAGTTCATACCTTTGAAACATAAGGATCCTGGTTGTCCTACTATCTCATGCATCATTGGAAATACCTTCATTGATAAGATACTTTTAGACTTAGGGGCCAGTGTCAATTTGCTTCCTTATTCGGTCTACCAGCAA
Organism: Asparagus setaceus; assembly: GCA_012295165.1. Taxonomy (NCBI): domain Eukaryota; kingdom Viridiplantae; phylum Streptophyta; class Magnoliopsida; order Asparagales; family Asparagaceae; genus Asparagus; species Asparagus setaceus. Next base: position 2,565,738 of record CM022703.1, read on the forward strand.
CTTGGTGTAGGAGAACTCAAACCAACTAGATGTACTTTACAGTTAGCTGATAGATCTGTCAAAGTCTCTATGCGAGAGATAGAGGATGTTCGGATTAAGCTTGGGGAGTTTTATTTTTTCAGTGGATTCCACAGTCTTAGAAACGCAGCCCAGCCCACTTTTAATCTCAAAGGTCAGATATCTCTCATTTTAGGAAGACTGTTCTTAGCCACTTCTAATGCTCTAATCAATTGTAGAACTGATCAAATAAAGTTGTTCTTTGGGAATATGACCGTTGATCTCAACATTTTTAATATAGGGAACCAGCCAACTGATTAACCTCTAGAAGTCAATTACATCTAGGAAAATTTAATTGAGGAGATAGAAGAAGAGAATGAGTTAGACCTAAGTTTTGAGGAAATCTTTGATGTGGAGCTGAAGATACTAGAGGAAATAGAATCAGATCAGGTCTTTCAAAATAAAGGAACTGAGTTAGATACAGGTTTCTCTGATCTTAGCTTTGAAGAAATTTTCAATCATGAATTTTGGGTTTGAGAAAATTTTTAAAGAAGAACTGGTTGTGTTAGGATAAACTTTCATTAATGAGAAACCTCACTTCAAATCCGAGACTTGCTTTTTGCCTGATCAACATCGAAATTCAAAATGCATAACACCTTTCATACCTACCTTCAAATGTCTGCAAAATTTATTGAAAACTTCTGAGTATACTGAATTTAAGCATATTTTTGAGTTTATCATTTTGACTTCTTTAAAATCGGGGTAGAATTTTGAGCAATAAGATAGGATTTAATGTAGAGTATGAGCTTTTTATTTCTAATATGTCTTTCTACATCTTTACTTTTTGTCTCATAATAATAAGAATGATAAAAAGAATTTATTATTCTCTCATTTGAGATTTTCTTGTTCTTTTGAAAAAAAGAAAAAGAAAAAGAAGGTATGAAAAAAGAAGAAATTTTTGACTTCATCCTCCTTATACCAAAGGTAATTGTAATTTTTCTCATTGTTCTAAATCAACCTAATAAATGTAAGTGCTTCATTTCTTATCTGTGTTATTTTGTACATCATAGAGTTTGTATTGAGGTCAATGCAAAATTTAGGTGTGGGGATGGGGACTAGTCATTTTTCCTCTTTATTTTATCATTTTTCTTTTCTCTTCTTTTTATGTCATTTTTCTTTTCTTTTTATAAAAATATTGTCACTTGCCAACTTAATAGAGTTAATTAATAATTGATCTATTTGATAAATTATAAATTTCTAATCCTTAGTTAGTTTTATACTCAAGTTAACCTTTTATGATAACTCTAAATAAATTCATATAGTTAGGATTTTTCTATTTTCGTTCTTTAATTTGTGTATTTTCTTGTGAAGAAACTACTTTGAAGATTGAAGATCGAGGATTGAAGATTAAGATTGAAGATTTGCTTGAAAAGGTAAATCCTCTTTCTAGTATTTTTAATTCCACCCATTTAGTTAGTTTCTCACATTTAGAGACAATTAGAATCTAATTAAAAATAAAAAATTTTCTTTTATCAACCCTAATAAAATTCACCCTCCACTTGGACAATTACTAAGAAGATAATAAATTTAAATAAGAGCTCTCTTTCTCACATTTGCTTGATTATTAACCCTAATTAAAAATAAAAATATTTTATTTTTGCATCCTTTTGTAGTTGCTTTTAATTCCTAGGGTTACATTGCATATAGTAGTAGGAACTCACCAAAGTGATTTGAGCATTTTGATTTGAGCACTCACTTGAAAATACTCTTAAGGGCAAAACCTACTAATCAAGAATAAGGTAAGGAATTTCATCATCCTTTCCTTAGCCCACAAATCATTAATTGCTCACTATACAAACCCAAGCCTTCAAAACTCATTAGACATTGGCACCTAAATATTCGAAGTTCATTAAGGAATAAGAAATACTTAAGTGAACAGTTTAAGTTTACTTGAACTGCTGGTGTCTAAGGTTAGGTTTAGGGGTTACGTAAAGCACTCCGCAATGAACGAGGTACTTAATTGATCTTTGACATCCCTCTAGTACTATCCTTACCTGGCTAACTGACCGAGTAAACTTTAATCTTTTTACTAAAAGAGTTTTTGGTTAGGAGCTGGTCTAGTTGAGTCTAGGCTTAACCATAGAATTAAGGGTGATTGATACAAAGTGATTACTCTTGATTTATTTTGGTTTGATTTTTTATCCTTCTCATTCTTCTCATTATCTTTTAGATCTTTTAGTTTTCTCTTTAAAAAGCCTAACTTATGTTTTTCTTACAATTTTTTTCTTTTAGTTAAAAAAATTCCAAAAAGAATTTATTTTGGTGTATGCAAGTTTGGATTAGTGATAATACTAATTGTTTAATCCGTGTTGAACCATTTTTTTAGACCAAATAAATGACTAATACTAATCCATCCATTCTTCAAGATATGTGTTATCCAACTAGGAATGCAATCTCATCTTGCATTAAGCTACCCGAGGTCAATGGAACTAAATTTGAGCTTAGACCGCATTTCATAAACATGCTTTTAAAATTCTTAGGAAATAAAACCGAAGACGCTTATATTTTTATCTCCGAGTTTGAGGAAGTTTATCTTATGATTATGATTAGGTAACTACCTGAGGATGCGATTAAGCTTAGATTTATTCCATTTGCTCTTAAGAACAAAGCCAAGAAATGGCTGTATAGCTTACCCACAAATTCTATCTCAACCTGGGATGAATTTGTTACAGTTTTTCTGAGTAAATTTTCCCTATCTATAAAATGGTTAAGCTTAGAAACAACATTCAGAATTTTAAGATAGTCCTAGGGGAACCATTCTAAAAGTATTTTGATAAGTTTAAAGATCTTCTTATCCAATATCATCACCACGGTCTAGAAAAGTGGCGATTATGCCAAATCATCTATGAATAATTGGATTATTCTTTAAAAACTTTCTTAGAATCGATGTGTCAAGGGGATTTCATGATAAAAAATGCCGATGAAGCTTGAAAATTTTTAGAGAGTTTATCCGAGAAAACCATGCGGTGGGAACACTGTGATGAAAGAGTTTCGTCAGTTCCCCAACCCAAATCTAGTGGTCTTTTTTTAGAGTCAAACATAGCCTCTGAAGCAAAGATGGCTACAATCTTGCGTAGGTTAGAAGCCTTAAAAATCAAAGTACGAGCTCTAGCTCAAATAAATCAAGTTTCTACCTCAGGTTATCATAACTGTCTTTCTCCAACTCATGCTTCAGAGGAATGTCCTCTCTTAGAAAATAATCAACCACTAGGTCAGATAAACGCTGCATTCCAGCGTCCCGTGAATGATTCATTTTCTCCAACCTATAATTCAGTTTGGAAAAATCACCCAAATTTTGCATGGAATCAGGGAAGCTACTCCGAAAATCAAAACTTCACTCCCACTTCAACCCAACAATTATCCCACTTCAACCCAACAATTACCTAGAGGAAACCGTTCCTTTCAATGCACAAAATAATTTCCAACAATCAAATCTGTCTTATCTAAATCAGCCCCTTCATCATCAATCTGTAAATCATATTCCTCCTAGTTTAGATCATGATAAACATCTCAGTGTTTTAGAAAAGTGTTTAGAGACCATGATTAAAGGTTTTACACAGACCACCACCTTGTTGACTCAGATATCCAACACTTTGAATTCCTTTATGCAAATAACCGGACAAATGCTCAATTCTAACACCCAAGCCATAGCTAGGTTAGAAACCCAACTTGGTCAACTAGCTAGTGCTATGAGTGAGAGAGAGAAGGAATTTTTTTGAGTCAACACGTGGCCAACCCAGAGGACATGGGATCAAGTTCAACCTACCAAGCTCAAATGAATGCAATCTATTCACTACGGTGAGGAAAACAGATCGATAATCAAGTTAGAATGCCTCCAAGTCAAACTCTTAAACCTGAACAAACTCTCTCTCCTTCTGATAACTCTATTCAACAATCACCCCCTTCCGATGACCAAGAACCCGAACCCGAACCCGAACCTGAGTTCAATTTTGATAGGTTTAAACCAGTTGCTCCCTTTCCAGATAGACTCGGGCCTAGGAAAAACTTGCCCCAAGTAGAGAAAATCCTAGAAAGCCCATACCTTTAAAATATACGGATCCTGGTTATCCTACTATCTCATGTGTCATTGGAAATACCTTCATTGATAAGATACTTTTAGACTTAGGGGCCAGTGTCAATTTACTTCATTATTCAGACTACCAGCAATTTGGTGTAGGAGAACTCAAACCAACCAAATACACTTTACAGTTAGCTGATAGATCTGTCAAAGTCCCTATGGGAGAGATCGAGGATATTCTGATTAAGGTTGGGGAGTTTATTTTTCCAGTGGATTTCATAGTCTTGGAAACACAGCCCGTTTTCAATCTCAAAGGTCAGATTCTTGTCATTTTAGGAAGACCGTTCTTAGCCACTTCTAATACTCTAATCAACTATAGAACTGGTCAAATGAAGTTGTTCTTTGGGAATATGACTGTTGATCTCAATATTTTTAATCTAGGGAACCAGCCAACTGATCAACCTCTAGAAGTCAATTACATCCAGAAAAATTCAATTGAGGAGATAGATGAAGAGAATGAGTTAGACCTAAGTTTTGAGAAAATCTTTGGTGTGGAGCTGAAGATACTAGAGGAAATAGAATCAGATCAGGTCTTTCAAAACAAAGGAACTGAGTTAGATACTGGTTTCTCTGATCTTAGCTTTGAAGAACTTTTCATTGATGAGCTTAGGTTCCTAGAAAATAAATAACAACCGAATTTTTATACCTCAACCATGAATCTTGGGTTTGATGAAATTTTTAAAGAAGAACTGGTTGTGTTAGGACAAACTTTCATTAATGAGGAACCTGAGTTTGAATCTGAGACTTGCTTTTTGCCTGATCAACATCAGAAATTTAAAATGCATAGCCCCATTCATACCTATCTTCAAATATTACGAAATTATTGAAAACTTCTGAGTGTAATTTACGATATTTTGAGTTTATCATTTTAGACTTCTTTAAAAATCGAGATAGAATTTTCAGAATAAGGTAGAATTTGATGTAGAGTTTGAGCTTTTTAATTTTAATCTTCTATTCTACATCTTTACTTTTTGTCTCATAATAATAAGAATAATAAAAGAATTTATTCTTCTCTCATTTGAGAGTTTCTTATTCTTTTGAAAAAAAAAAAAAAAGGAGAAGAAAACAAAAAAATAAAAAAGATATGGAAATAAAAGAAAAAAATGATGATGAAAAAAAATGAAGAAGAAAATTTTAACTTCATACTCCTCATCACAGAAGTTAATTGCAGATTGTTATCATTATTCTAGGTCATCCAAATAAATATAAGTGTTTTATTTCTTATCTATTTTACTTTGGGCTAAATTACCAAATTGGTATTTAAAGTTGACCCTCTTTACCAATAAGGTATTTAAAAAACTCCGTGATATTATGATATTTTATTTCAACTCTATTTACCGATAAGACACTGTTTCTCAAAATTGAGGAAAATTTATTTTAACCTCCTTACCTCCCAAAATTATTAAATCTATGCCTAAAATTATCCTCTTTTATTTTTTCCCCAAAATTATCCTCCTCTCCTCTGTTTCACCTCCAGCCAAGCCCAGCCCACCTCTGCCGCCGCTCTCTCCCCTCCCCTCCTCTCGCAAACCCTTAAAGCTCCTCCTCTATGAAGCCACCCCTCAAATCTCCAAAGAAATCCTCGCCATCTCACCTCCGCCCATTGCCGTCGTCCTCGGCGATGTCGCCTCCCTCTCTACATTTGTCAGTGATGCGGCGGCGGAGCGACAAGGAGTCGCCAAGGAAGTCGTTTGGGTGGCCGGAGATGAAAAAAAGAACAATCTTGGGTGTGAATTTAGTAATTTTGAGAGGTTAGGGGGGTAGAAGAAAATTTCCCACCGGAATTTTAAGAAAAAGGTCTTATTGGTAAGTAGGGCCTTAATAAAATACCATAATATCGCCGGAGATTTTTTAAATACCTTATTGGTAAAGAGGGTCTACTTTAAATACTAATTTGGTAATTTAGCCATTTTACTTTGTCCATCATAGACTTTGCATTGAGGACAATATAAAATTTAGGTGTGGGGGTAGGGACTAGTTATTTTTTCTCTTTTTTTAAATACTAGTATCGATACCAGTATTGATACCTATATCCATAGGGGTATCGATACTTGTATCGATACCAATATCGATACCTAGTAAGCAATTACGAATCAAAGGCTGAATTTGTGTAACTTAGGCATTAAGTTTAATCTAAGGGCTAATATTGATTGTAATACTCTATAAATAGGGGTAGAGAGTGAGGGTTTGAGTGTAAAACATTGTGTAAAATTCTATTTGGAGAGGAGGATTACTCTTAATTGAGAAGACCTTTTAAAATTATAAATTTTATTTTCAATTAATAAAAAATTTACCACTTTAAAATTTTCTTTTCTTCTCTTTATTGGTTGATGAAGATGAAGATGAAGATGGAGATTTACTTTCAAGGGGCTAGAACCCTCCTGCAATGTAAGTTTTTCTTTTTCTCATTTATTTTCTTACTTTAGATATTCATGTTTTCAGATTTTTTAGTAGATTAGATTTATTTTGATGCCTTGTAGAGTAGATTTATTTTCGTGTTCTTTTATTATTTTCTTGCATTTTTATTTTGTAGTTTAGACTTACTTTCTTGCATTTTTATTTTGTAGTTTGTATTTACTTTTATGCTCATAGTTTAGATCTTTATTTTCTTGTTCTTATTTTTGTAATTAGTTGTTATTTTTCTTATATTTTTATTCTCTTTCTTTCATGCTCTCTAGTTTAGATTTTATTTTTTGTTTTCAATTTCTAAAATGTGGAACTAAAATCTTGTAGAAATTCTAGAATTGTATGAAACTAGCTTGATTTCTTTTATGATTTGTGAATTGCTCTTTTGTGTCTAAAATGATCATGTTTAGGATAATTAACTATAGAACTAATTGGTAGAAGAAAAATTTAATAATCTATGCTTATCTTGAGTGGTTTGATAGGTTATGCTTATGAATTCTAGAATTAATATCTAGTTGGTGAATTTTCGCCCAGACCGCTAGGGCTGTTGTTCTTTCATGAATGTTGATTTTACTTGGATGATAATTTGATAGGTTATTGTCGGCGTTGAAAATTACCTATAAGTCTCCGAACATGACTCGTGACAATGAGTTGACGATCGACGAGCCATCGATGACGTAATAACCGCTGGACTGACGCAAACGCATGAAGCGAGTCGACGAAATGCATGAAGCGAAGTCAAGAAAGCGCGCAAGTCAACGGTTTAATTAATCGCATGCAGCGATGGATAAACCCAATTTTAAAGCTTCGGATTAGCGAACGTCGAACCGGATCGGACTTGAAACGACGCGAAAAAAATGCCACTTGGGCGGATCGGCCCAAACCGAGCCACCAAATGGTGGATCGGCCAAAACAGAGCCACTGATTTGGTGGTCGGCCACGGCCGCCGCTGTGGTCGCCGCGGCCGAGCCACCAGGAGGTAGCTAGGCGGGTTTTTTTGACCCGCGACTCGTTTATTCGCTTTCCAAGCCTATAAATAGAGGAGGGGTCTCATTTTTTCGGATCCCGATTTTTGATAAGAAGCTGAAGCTCTGCCGGATCAAGATCTGAACATCTGATAAAAAGGGAGGGACTTTTGGATGAGAGATCTAAACTTTTGCACGAGATCTGAGATTTTGGCAAACCCGTCGGCACAAAGTGAAGGAGTTCGAGAGATCTTAGGTTCGATCTACACGTGATTCCTCCAGATCAAACTTTGTTTTGATCCCGAGAAGAGTGGTGATCTCGCTTGATCGATTTCACTCAGTTCAGCGATTATTTCCTTCGTGAAACAATCCCCTTGATCGTGTAGATCTAGATCTTTCACCGGATCATATCACACGGCGGTCCACGGATTAACCCCGGCACAGGCAAAGATCCCACGCAAGCAGGAGTCTGATAAACAGGATCCTGTGTTTGTTTTAAGGAAAAGTTGTAATTTTTTATTTTTGGTTTTCATTGTAATCGAGTCTTATAAAAAGACAAATTTTTTTGAATTCATTTGTAAACGCATAAAGCTGTAATGAGTTCATCAATGAAGATAGAAATGACTTTTCCCGCGAACAAGCTGGCGACCACAGTGGGAGCCAACAATCTCGTTGATGAGATCGTCGTGTCATAACTGCGGATAGCGATCCCGGTCGAAGAGGAGGTCGAATACGAGTTCGACCAATAAAAGTTTGAGGAGTATCTATCATCCTCGTCCAGATCGTCCTCCCCCCGCAAGTCCAGGAAGATCTCCGCAGTAAAGAAGATCCGCTGGTCCTCGGATCTGGAATCTCAAGGCGAGGATCCCAACCCCGCTACTACCGAAGTCGCAGCGAGCAGCATCCTTTTGACATCTAAGATGGCCGGATCCGCAGATCTGAACTCCTCTGTGTAGGAGATGACCGCCGATGGTGTGCCGACTCTCTCAAAGAGAGCCCACCAGAGGCGACGCCAACGCCTTGCGCGTCAGTTTGCCAAGGCCCTGGAATCGACTGACGGGATCCGCAATGAGACAGATCTCAAGTTCAGAAGAGGTCAAAGGCCTCAACAACAGATGGTTGGCAGCTCCTCCAAGCCGTTAACAAGTGAATGGGTCCGCGTTACACGGAACCATTCAACACTCGAGGAACGCATCCGAAAGCGCCGCGCACTGCTTGCGCATGCACGGGCTTTAGTTCAAGAGGCCCGAATGTTGAAGGAAGAGGAAGTGGCCAAGAAGCCGCCAAAGATGCGCCAAGTTTGGAGGCTGAAATCTGGAACGACGATTCGGACAAAGGTAGAAACATCAACTAAGGATCAGTCACCTCAGGCTGATTTGACCCCAACACCGGTTCCACCTCCGGCGACCACATCCAAATATCTGTCTAACTCTGTTCCTACTTCGGTCGATCCCGCTGGCTTATCCCAAGGCAAGAAAATGGTGTTAGAGCGCCTCGGTCCGTTGCACGATGATCGAGGTAAAATTCCAATTAAGGAACGTTTAGGCCTGTTGAAGAGGTCTCGGACAAGTTACAATATTGGGGGTCGCATCCACCTCCACCACGATAGGAAGATTCCTGCAGCTGCTCACACCGGGCTGCGAATTGAAGTTCAAGAGCCCATCGAAACTTCACACCCGCAAGGACAAACGTTGAGACGAGTGACATTTGAAAGCTCTGATAACGCGGTTCATCCTCAGAAGGAAACATTTTCGTTTGACGACGATGATGTTATACCCGAGAAGTTGTACCAACACACGATGGGTTGCTCCGGCATTCATGCCGATGAGTTGTACTATCATGCTGGGGGTACGAGTAAATCTCAAAAAAGAAGTTCCCCAGAGTCGAACACACATTGTATGTGTTCCAAGCTGATAAGGGCGGTGTTGTCGGAGTGCAACTGCACCAAGACAACTCCAGAAAAGGTGTCGGTCTTTGATAGACTTGGCACCAAAATGCCAAAACCCAGGTCGAGGCACTTCCGCGGAAGAAGATCGGTGCCTCAAGGCGATGAATTATCAAAAGTCACCATCAACATGACTAGCAAAGGGGCGTCATCACGTGCCATTCCCGGGGTATCTCAACGAATGACTCAGTTGCGGTCCGGGACTATCAGACGACCTAATTATGGCAGAGTGCAGAGAGTGTTACCCTCAGATGATGAAGTGTCAGACGCTGGCTCTACAATGGCTTCCGATGATACGGTTTCCAGCACGGGACAACCCCTGGAGGCATTCATGATCAGTGCAGAACAAGTGGCTAAGATGCTTGAAGAGGCTATGGCCAAGCAAAAGGATAATTTCAAGTTCGAGATGGAGATGGCCATGCAGCAAATGAGAGAGATGCATGACCAGCAAATCCAAGCACTAATAAATCGCCAAGGTGAATCAAGTCGTCGCAATAGCGTCAATAAAACGGACAGTGACACGGACAGAGATGAAGGCCGTAATGCCGATAATCCTGGTAAACAGAATGCGGGAGGTAGCCTCGAGAACGCTAGTGATGACACCGTCGTCCCTCCTCAAAATCTTCCGAACGGAGATGCAGGTGAGAATGAAAAGATAAAGGACCTCGAGAGTAAGATCAACACTTTGATTTCCGTCCAAGAGGTAAAGAAGACGGGTATACCGTGTCCGTACCCAAGGGAGTGGGAATCAATCCCGTATCCGGCGAAGTTCAATCTAATAAACTTTAGGCCGTTCGACGGGAAGGGCTCACCCACTCAGCATTTGATCTACTTCAAGTCCCACTTGGGGGCTATTTTCGGTAACGAGCCCTTGATGGTTTGGTCATTCGTTGGCACTCTTCGAGGAGCCACCTTCGATTGGTACCGCCGTATCAAGCCGGGGAGCATTAACAGCTGGGATGACATAGAGAATATGTTCCTCGCTAATTTCTTTGATGACGATACCGAGATATCCATCGGCACGTTGTTGGATGAAAAATAGAAGGACGGAGAGACGATAGACAACTTTGTCAAGCGGTTCCGAAACAAAGCAACGAATTGTCGGGACCCGATAACTGAGGAGTTTATTCTCCAGACCTGCCACAACAACCTTTCATTGGACGTGCTGGAAGCAATGGGAACGGCGCCGTCCAAGACATGGAGAGATTTGAAGGTGCGCGGGGAGCAAGCCGAGCGATTCCTTAAGAGGAAAAAGGTAGAAAGAGGCCAGCGAACGGCAAATGCTCACCAAACGTTCTAGCTACGCAAAGAATAATCGCGAACGGCGAAGCCGCGAACAATCGCAGCCCCAATGGCGATAGCGACCTCAAAATAGAAGTCGCCGTAACCAAGGTTCCTCAAAGTCTATTCTTTCAAGGAAGACGAGGTTCCCGGTATTTTTAAATACCTCCTGGAGAACAATAAGATCCAGCTGCCACCAATCGTGAATCAGGAGGAGGCAAATAAGGTCACAGATCCGAGGTACTGCGCATTCCACTAAGCGGTTCACCATCTAACAAAGTCGTGCTACCATCGCAAGGATAAGATCCAGGCCTTGATCGATATAGGGGTCATTACCCCAAAGCTGTCCAAAGAAAAGAAAATGGCGACAGGCAATTAATGCCGATAATTGGGAAGTTCCTGAAAAAGTACTATCCTTAGTATATTTGGGATAACCCATTTTGACGGGAAGTTCCTTGTGGAATATTTCACCCATTATTCTTGAGGATAACCCTAAATATGTCCTCCACCATAAATTCCCTCACCGATTAAATTCATTGACGGTGAGTCCACTAAAAAATCTTTCTGGTCCAATCCACCAGCAAAATCCCCTCTTGATTCCTTCCACGAACAAGAGGTCCACTTTTAATGTTAAGATCCCCTTGTGATAAACAGAAGGGCTCCATCCTTTTCTCTTCGGTCACGCCTTCCCAAGGTTAGGGCTGAAATTGGAATTTCATCTCGATAAACGAGAAAGTCATTTCCAGATCAGGTAGCGTATCCTATAAAAGTGAAAGTTACCTGAATCTTTTCGATTCTCAGAGTGGAGATCCCACTCTTAGTTTCACCTCCTAAGATTCTCGAAGTGGAGATCCCACTTTTAGTTTCCTTTGCACTGGAGATAGAACATAAAATTCTTCCTCTCCAAGAGCAAGAGATAGGATATAAAATTTTTCCTCTCTTGTTTCGGGTTCGTATTTACCCTAAAAAGAAGACCTGGAGATAGAATATAAAATTTTTCCCCTCCAGCATCGGGAAACAGAATATAAAATTCTTCCTTTCCCACATCAATTTTATCTTTTCAACAAAAAAAAATCCTTCAATCTAGGATTCATCTTGGGGAATTGTATCCCGAATCCTAAGTAGGGATAAGCCAATGCCTAACACGCGTTGCCGATTTAGTCTTTTTTCGATTGAAGAAGACACCAGAACTCAAGTCTAGGAAATTTTATCCCGAATCCTAAGTAGGGATAAGCCTACTCCTAACACACATTGCCGGTTAGTTTTTAACCGTAAAAAGAACAAGATCCCACATATTCAAAATTGTGGCAAGTTGTTATTAATAACACCACAATCCACGCCTTACACGTGTGGAGAATTTTATCCCGAATCCTAAGTAAGGATAAGCCAACGCCTAACACGCGTTGCCAGTTTAGTCTTTTACCGATTGAAGAAGACACCAGAATTCAAGTCTGGAGAGTTTTATCGCGAAGCCTAAGTAAGGATAAGCCTGCATCTAATACATATAGCCGGGTAGTCTATTCTCGTGAGAAAGACGAAGCCTATGTATTCAACAGCAGAGCACCAAGTCTAAAAGAATTTCATTCTTTTAGCACAACGTCATGTGCGGAACGGGTTTAGATAATCCGCATGCTAGCCTGATTCAAACGGTAATCAGTAAAGGCTCGTCAAATCTGTTGATGGCTGGGGGTTGGCCAATAATCCTGAAGTCACCGCCTAACACGCGTTGCCGGTTAGTCTCTTGCTCGTAAAAGAAGACGAAGCCTATGTATTCAACATCATAGCACCAAGTCTAAAAGAGTTTCATTCTTTTAGCACAACGTCACGTGCGGAACGGGTTTAGATAATCCGCATGCTAGCCCGATTCAAACGGTAATCGGTAAAAGCTCATCAAATTCGTTGATGGCTGAGGGTTTGCCAAAAATCCTATGAGTATTGTGATTGATTATTTCAAACGAAATGAGAAATCATAATAAGCAACAATAAAAAGGAGGATGGAAATTTATTCGATTAATGAAGAGTCGAGTCTTTCAACGAAGAAATTGCAGTTATTCAAACATCAAGTTTATGGCAAAAGATTTGTTGTTCTAACTTAGACAACTCATCATTATAAGCTTGTTGGAGCTCCTTCTATAACTCAGCCCTGAAAGACTCCTTATTGGCGTTCAACGTCTTCGCAGTTTCTCCTTAACTTCAGCCAGCTTTTGTTCCGAGAGCTCTAGTTTCTTGGATATAGCGGTTCGAGTTTCTTCTTCGTTAACCCTTGTCAGCTCCAAGACACTTAAGTTTTCTTCCTCCATCACGAAGTTCCTTTGGTAGCTATCTTGGCCTCACTTGGCCAATACAAGAATGAAAGTTGCTCGGGGATGTTGATTTCTCGGCAAAGGCGGTCTTAACTCGATCTAGGCCTCATTGCATTTGAACCTCGAGTCGGTAGAAACTTCGAGCATCGGCCATGCTTCGGATGAGATTCCACTCGATCGGCTATATCTGAAGAAGCACCTGCTTGTAACTCTGTAATCTCGAAGCTTGAGTTCGGGCGATCAAGATGATCGCGAATTGCCTTAGCCAACTCGGGTAGCGGCATCCCTTATCAAAGCTGTTCTAGGGTCAAGAATCGGCCTGAACAGACGGAGAGAAAGCCCACTGTGCAGAAGCTTGTCGATCATCATGTTTATGAGTGAAAAGAATGAGCGGACTTCCATTTAGATAATAATCCGATCTGGATCGTTGTCTGACATCTGCGCCCTCGCCAGATCATGAAGTTGAGATGTGAGCCCTGTAAAAAGTAAAGGGATGGACATTTCAGAATCTTAAGTCAAAGTCCGGCGTAGACATTCTTAGCTGGATAACCCGTACCCGCTTTCGTCGGTATAGCTTCATGAGTTAGCGGGGCCATCAGAAGGGTAACCGCCGTTGATGAACCGACTGCTGTAGTTAGTCTCGCGACGTGTTCATTAGGCACAGCAGCCGCCATGGTAGCCAATTCTAGAGGAGCATCAAAATGAGGAATTAAAAAATGAACCTCAGTAGGAGTTCCTGCCAGCAACAAAATGAATTCCTCAAATTATAGTTGTATTAGTCAAAAAATAGCGAGTCCTACAATTAACGGGGGAGGGAGCCCGTACCTTCAGAGGAACAAACCTTAATATTTTTGGGAATTGTTGGCTCAAGTGACAAATTGACCATCGGGGTGTCCGCAGGCAGGCCATCTTCATCGAAATCCTCTATTGAAAAATCTGACACAAGAGAACATAAGTGAAAGAAGCGGAATCAAAAAACCTGCGATCAGCGAAAATGGCTTACCTCCTACAGTGGAGTTAGTCTCTCTAATCCCAGTGTCCACGCTTGCTTCCTGTAATTTCTCTAAAAGAAGAAGGAGCATAGAGACGATTAGGGAAGGCACGAATTCCGAGTCGTTCAACTCCTGTACTGGCCATCTAAATGGGTTATTACCAATAATAGATGTACCTGGATTTGCTGAATCAGGTCCAACATTGGTAGTCTCACTAATTTTAGCAGCTACTGTAGGCTCTTCTGCCATAGACTCGTACACCTGTTGTGTGAAATTGGGTTCTTCGGAAGAGGCGAAATCGTGATGGGGAAAATCGAGGCTGGTCTCATCTTCTCCATATTCTCCTGCACAGAAATGGAGAAATGTGAGCCCTAAGTTCAAGGAATTAAATAATCGAAGGGACTACGTGGTGGTTAAGCATTACCTCCTTCGCTGATAAAGTCATCACCAACCTAGTCCATCTCAAAAGCTCGTGGGTCCGCATGTGACTTATGGACTAACTTTTCCCGCTTAACAGCTTGAGTCCCAACTCAAGGCTTCGCCTGGTAAGAGGGGCGAAGCCCCTCCTCCTCCTCGGCTGTCATTCCTGAAGCTTCAAATTGCTGTCAGACCCATTAATTCTAAAAGAGGAAAGAGAAAAAGAGAGTTGAAGTATTGACAAACCTGTCCCAAAATCCTCCTCATGACCTTCGTCATCCGCATGATCTCCTCCTGAGGTCTCTTCGGCATAATTGAAGGTCTCCTCTTCCTCCTCGTCTATTTGACGAGCCTTGCATCGCTTCCTCTGGGACCGAGCGGCCTTCTGAATCATCTGAGTATCATCCTGGGAGGCCTCCTCGGCCACTAACTCTGCAATAGGCTTCACGTGAACGGGTTCATTAGCTGCCAACAACCACCTGCAGCATAAGAATATCGGCTCGATTGGCTCGGCCTTTCGGAAGGCTGAACCTAGCACCAGTGCACCCTGTCACACTCCATAGCCATGCTTGGACGCCGTCCACTAATCCGCCGTGAGTCCAAAGCTGTCGACTCAGATTTCCAACATAAAGTTGGTCATAACCAAACTGGCGGGCAAATCGACAAGGTAGATACGGCTCTATAAAGCACTTGTCTCTCACCCGGAACGTTAGGTAACCCAGCCTAATGTTCATCAGCCAATTGAAGCAGCCAACATCAAGAAAGGTCCGGCTCGCCATCGGCCTCTCCTCATCAATCAAAGACTCGCCGTACTGACCAGAGAATCGCGGGAAGCATCTGGAGAAAATCCAACCCTTGTAAACCTGCATTTGCTTCCTTATTTCTAGGAATCCTCGCCCTTTCCATCTGCAATTCTCTAATAATTGTAGTAAGGAGGTGGATTGATCTGTAGTGCTCGGCGCTGACATTATATCCGAATAGTGGAGGACGAACCAGGCCATCAGGTAAGTGTATGGACGCTCCACCTTAGCAAGAGGAATCTGAATCGTCGGCTCACCCTTCCCTTGAGTGAAGGCACTGACTATCTGTCGAAGCCCACGATGAATGTTAGCCACCATCACCGGAAGGAGAGAAAGTTCCTTCTTGTGAGCAAGCTAAACTGCAGGATAAAGCACTTCTAATGGCAAAGCATCACCAGACTGATACGGTACCACACATTTCTTCAACCAGATCATGAGATAACCGACTAGGAGAGTCATCGGCATGGAATGAGATAGGTGTTGACCAAGCAAAACCTATCTTTTAAAGCGTCAACCCTCACGAAGGAGAATCTCGGCTCTTCCCAATTGCCTCACGAAGGAGAGCAAAGCGGGGATGCAGTATGCCATATGCAAATTTTGAATGCACTAAAAGATGGGGAAAAGGCTCACCAGTAAATAATGGAGGCGCACTCTCAGGTGGCGGGCTAGTTGGCTGACTCCTCGGAGCGCGTGATCTCCCCGACAACATTTTGATCTGAAAAAGAAATGAACGGGTCAGATACAAAGATAAATCCAGAGGATCTGAAATATAAAGGGAAACTATGAATTTTTAACCAAAATCCTACAAAAAATATATATGGGATTTTACGGTTAAATTCTAGTTAAACCTACAGGGTCAACACGCGCCGAGATCGGATTCAATTTTTGCTTGAAACCTCTCCTGATCAACTTTGGCCATAAAATGACCAAAATACCCCCGGATCCAGGTTAAAATTTTAGCCATCTAAGTCACTTTCAAGCCCAAAATTCTCAGCCATTCAAATGACCATTGAATCCAAAGTTTTGGGCCGTTTTTGCACCTAAAACCCCAAAATTTCAGCCCTTTTTGTAATTTAGCCCAAAATTTTAGCCACCTTTGCACATAAGCCCCCCAAACTTCGGCCATCACGTGCACAAAAATTTTTCAAGAATTTTCAGCAATCATTGGCACATCAATCCCTCAAACTACAGCCCAATTTTTGCAACAAAACCCCTCAAATTTCAGCCCCTTTTTCTTGATCAAAATCCTTCAGATTTCATGCAATTTCCCCTTAAAAAACCCTAATTCAAGGTGTGAAATCAAAACCCTAAATCCTTGCATATCTACCCACTGATTTGTGTGCTAAAATAAAGATTAAATGTGCAAAAGTTATGGGGAATCTACCTGAAGAAAAGCTCGAGGACTTGATAAACCTGAATCTGAAAGAAGGTGCTCGAGGGGCCTGAGAGACCTGAAAAAGTATGAGATTTTGAAGGAATCTTTGAGTCCAAGATGCGGAGAAAACTTGGATCTTAGATGCTCGTTAGGGTTTGAGGGAGACGAGGTGAAAGAAAGAAGAAAAAATAAAAAAAAGGGGGGGGTTCGGCCAAAAAAAGAGTGAAAAAGGGAGGGTTTTGAGGTTTTTAAACCAGCCCCAAACTAGTCCCGAACCGAACTGGACCGGACCGGACCGAACCGAATCGAACCGAACTGGGCCAAACCAGACCCTGAACTAAAATTCAAACCAGGGCTAAATCGGGCATCAAAACAGCCCCGAATCAGCCCGTCGATTGATTCCTTCTTGTTCTCTTTCCCTCCCACGCATCTGGAGGGGCCCTGGATATTTATTCCGCAGGGTTTTCACCCATTGAGGATCACTTTTCATCCGGTTCAGTTTATTCGAGCCTCATAATTACTCCAATAAGGTATACGAGTCTAAACTATTTCCTATTTTTATTGAGAAGTTTCTAGAGAATATTTTTATAAAATATTCTTAAGGATAACTCGACAACCCCCAATTTCCTCGGCGTGGTCGGTTCTCGACAAAGCGTCTATGAAGAATTCAGACCAAAGGAGAGATCTCAAGAAGTTTGATGGTCAGTTCTACGATAACTCACCGACACGAGCTAAGCAAAAAATTCAGTTACCAGCTTCGGTTCAAGATTTCGACAGCGGTCAGACAATAAATATAGCACAGTGATACTTTTAGACGTTCGATAAAGCACCGGATAATCTGAAAGAATTGAAGAAGTCGAGACTCGAAGCTATTTTCAGGTCCTGTTATACCGATTGAAGGTTTGGGCCTATCATATCCAAAGTATTTCAGGCTCCTCTATAAAAAAACGAGACTGAAATACTTTGGAGGGGGTATCTGTAGGCGTTGAAAATTACCTATAAGTCCCTGAACATGACTCGTGATAATGAGTTGATGATCGACGAGCCATCGATGACGTAATAACCAGTGACCGCGATGCAAACGCATGAAGCGAAGTCGAATCAAACGATGAAGCGAAGCCTAAGCTGCGGCAAGTCAACGGTTTATTTAATCGCGATGCGAAGCCGATGGGATAAACCCAATTCTGAAGCTTCAGATTAGTGAACGTCGAACCGGATCAGACTCGAAACGACGCGAAAAAAATGCCACTTGGGCGGCTCGGTGGCCGAGCCACCTCTTGGTGGCTAGGCGGGTTTTTTTGACCCGCGACCCATGTATTCGCTTTCCAAGCCTATAAATAGAGGAGGGGGTCTCATTTTTTCAGATCCGGATTTTTAATAAGAAGCTGAAGCTCTGCTGGATCAAGATCTGAACTTCTGATAAAAAAGGAGGGACTTTTGGACGAGAGATCTGAACTTTTGCACGAGATCTGAGATTTTGGTGCACCCGTCGACACAAAGCGAAGGAGTTCGAGAGATCTTAGGTCCGATCTACACGTGATTCCTCTGGATCAAACTTTGTTTTGATCCCGAGAAGAGTGGTGATCTCGTTTGGTCGATTTCACTCACTTCGGCGATTATTTCCTTCGTGAAACAATCCCCTTGATCGTGTAGATCTAGATCTTTCATCGGATCATATCACGCGGCGGTCCACGGATTAACCGCAGTACAGGCAAAGATCCCACGCAAGCAGGAGTCTGATAAACAGGATTCTGCGTTTGTTTTAAGGAAAAGTTATAATTTTTTATTTTTAGTTTTCATTGTAATCGAGTCTTATAAAAAGATGATTTTTTTTGAATTCATTTGTAAACACATAAAGCTGTAATGAGTT
This sequence comes from Asparagus setaceus, assembly GCA_012295165.1. NCBI lineage: Eukaryota > Viridiplantae > Streptophyta > Magnoliopsida > Asparagales > Asparagaceae > Asparagus > Asparagus setaceus. The sequence goes on from CM022703.1 coordinate 2,584,227, forward strand.
CATCAATGAAGATTGAAACGACTTTTCCCGCAAACAGTCATGCTTTCCTTAAGTGGTTTGATAGTCTATGCTTAATAAATCTAAAGTAAAATATGATAAAAGAGAGTAGTTTCTATATCCTAATTGAAATTAACTAGTGGATTCAATTCTAGATTCCTCATTTCTAATTGATTTCCTCCATCTTTTACTTGTTGAGATTTTCCTCTTTATTCTTGATTTTCCTTTATTTGTTTCTTGATTTTATTTTCCTATAATTTCTTCATATTTCTTTCTCCCCTCTTAATGTAGTTTTATTTTATTTGCAAATAATCACACTTTCCTCATATCTCTTCACATTCACATTATCACTCTTAATTGTCCACACACAACTTAGAACCAATTTGATTTATTTCCTGCAACACATTTCTCATGGGATCGACATCTTTTTATACTATAACACTCTTAATTGTCCACACACAACTTAGTTTTATCTATTTCCTATCAGCAACCTAAATGCGGTTTGCCTTAAGGATGAGTTTTTCCTGCCAATCATGGACATCATGAACGACAATACATGCAGGTTTGAACGCATGTTTTTCATGGATGAGTTCTCCGGATACAACCAAATCAAAATGCATGAGGACAACATTGAGCACATAGCCTTTAGAACTCCTATAAGCATATTCGAGAACGCTATCATGCCTTTTGGACTAAAGAATGCTGGTGCTACATATCAACACGCCATGAGCCAGATATTTAGGGAGCATCTTCGTGTTACAGTAGAATGCTACGTGGATGACATTGTAGTCAAGAGTTGTCACAAAGAAGATCACCTACAGGACCTCCGAATGACATTAGACATTATGAGGAAATATCAACTTAAGATGAATCTGACCAAATCTTTCTTTGGAGTGTCCGGCGAAAATTCCTTGATTTCATCATTACATCCAAGAAAACTTATGTTGACCCTAACAAGGTGAAGGCCATTCGCGATATGCCCCCTTTAAGGAATCTCAAAGAACTCTAAGGATTTTAAGGCTGACTTACATACATCTAGAGATTCATATCCAACCTTTCAGGGTGCTGGTAATCCTTCTCCAACCTCATGAAGAACGGTGTGTCCTTTGTTTGAGACGCTGCATGCTAAAAGGTGTTTGAATAGACTAAAGAGTACTTGACTCAACCTCTAGTCCTCTCACTGGGCACCATCCTCGTTTAGAAAAGTGACGAAGGTCATGAGCAGGTCATTTACTACCTCAGTCAAATAATGATTGATGCATAACATCAATACAATCTAGTGTTGAAGGAGAGCCTTGCATGGTGTTTGTAGTCTAGAAAATGCGACACTACCTTATGAGTCAGACTATACACGTGATATCCAAATTCAACCCATTACAAATCCTCATGACCAAGCTAGGAGCACTCAACTCTAGACTTGAGAAGTGGATCGTCTATCAAAGGCCAACTGATAGCGGATTTTCTGGCTGATCATCTGGTCCTACAATCGTCAAAAGTTTATAAGGAAATACCGGATGAGACCTTCAAAGTCTACCCTACAACTACTAAGAAATCATGGTGAATGTGGTTTGACAAAGCTTCTAAAAGCAGTCCAGATGGCACAATCCCGGTAGGGGAAGGCATTGTTCTCGTCTCACCCAAGGATCACATGATCCTCTGCTCATTCTCATTAATGCAACCTTGTTCTAACATTATGGTAGAGTACAATGCTCTCGTAATCGGTCTCCAAATAGCCAAAGAGCTAGGAGTTGAGCACCTCAAAGCTAATGGTAGCTCGCTTCTCATCGTGAACCAAGTGAACGGGAAGTATGAGGTCCGACACAAAGACTTAGTGCCTTACCACAAGACAGCTCTCAAGCTAATTAACTAGTTCAAAGAGTTCAAGATTGACCATGAGGTCAGACCTGACAACACAATTGTCAATGCCCTCGTTGAGCTGGTGGCTACACTGGTTCTTCTTATCAACACAACTCAACACATCCAAGTTAGAAGTCACCATCTCACTTGCTCGCAGCATGAGTTGAAGACTGCTGGGGTTCATACCATCTCGGTGGATGGGGATGAATGTGATTGGTGATTCATAATCATCGATTAGGTCCTCTACAATATTCTCCCCGATGATTCTAAGGAGGCGACCTCTGTTCGAAGCCGGGCACCCCGATTTTATTACAACGCAGTCACTAAGATGTTGTATCATTGATCATTCAATGGTATACTTCTTTGCTATCTCTCACCTTTAGAAGCTCAGGAAGCACTGAAAGAAGCCCATGACGCACATGTGGAGCTCACCAACCAAGTCCCAAGCTCTAGTATAGGCTCTAACACATCGGCTATTATTGGTCAACCATAATTCAGGATGCTATGGCATACGCTAGACGTTGCTAAGTGTGTCAGTTCCACGATGACTTCATTCATCAAGCACTGGAGGTTCTACATCCCATTTTACAAAATGGGGTGCCAATCCATTGCCGTGTGAGCCCCACACTGATGTTAGTAGCAGGGAGGCTCACATGGCATAGACTTGGTAGCCCATTTTGCAAAATAGGCTACCAGCTCATATACATTTTTTCCTACACACACACATACATACATACAACTAGAGAGTAGATTATACTATAAAGAAAAGGAGAAAACATTCTTGTGGAGAAAATCGCATAAAGGTCAAGTGAAATTTGACATGTATCACATTCCACTATCAAATTAAATCAGGTCACATTATATATAAAATCAATGTAAACAATAAATATCAAACCAAACAAGATATTGTAATAATATAAACAATATAAAATTCACTATCATAAATTTCTTTCTTTCTATGTGATTCTTTAATAGAAGGGCCTTCTTTATTCTTTGGCCTGAAAGTTTGAAGCGTGTTCGGGTCTAATTTTGTAAAGCCCTAGTTGAGAAGAATTTTGCTCAGGGCCATTAGCCATTTGTAACTCTTGTAGCTCTTTTTGAGAAATTGAATAAATGTAACAAGTATTAAACCCGTGCTGCAAGTATGGTTTTAATATCTTTGATCTGTCTATATTTATTGGTTTATCATTACTTGAATCGTTAAGTTACACTCTTGTAATGAGAGAGGTTATTGATTATATTCCTTTATAGACTATATAACTACGGATCATCTATTAACCAATACATTAAATGTTTATAAAGGAAGAGACAATGAGTACTTCTTTTTGCTATATTATAAGAATAAGATAATTGAGTTTTCTTAATTGAGTTTTCTTATCAATTAAAGAAGATATTTTGATTGGTCGGGTTTTTTAACTAAATTACAATTTTAAGTTAGCTTAACCATCAACCTCCTTTACAAATCTAAAAATATAATTTTAAAAGCTAAAATGACTGTGATTTCAATGTCCCGAGATACAATCAATGCTTATGTTTGCTTTGCCTAAGATTAGAACAAAAATGACATTAGGAATTTCCTCTAATCTGCCAAAATCGGTAGTGTAGACTTTTAAAATATATTCTATCTAGGTCAATGTTTAGCTTGAATCCAAGAAGTGAACGCCTATGAGCTAAACACTTCAAATGGGCCCAAAGTCAAGCCCACAACAGGTTATAACGAAGCTCGCTCAAACAAGCACGCGAACATCACCATTGGGCCACGAGTCAGTTTATGCAAAGCTCGCCATTCAATTTTAGCGAGCTTCACCCGAAGCTCTCCACGTGGGCCATGTCACCCACGATCCGAAGAATAAGGCCCACCCATGATCAAGTGGACCTCATCTCAACTCTTTTAGCGAGCTTCGCCGCATGTAGTCATCGGCGAACTTCGCGTTTGGGCCTTTTGGTGAGCCATAACCGCTCCCCCACTCTCTCCTAAATTAATGGCCACTTACTCCACTCTTGAAGAGGCCATTATCTCTCTCTCTCTCTCTCTCTCTCTCTCTCTCTCTCTCTCTCTCTCTCAGCCTATAAGAGGAGGAGGAGAATATTCGTACAAGGGCATTTTACCCACTTAATACAAGGGGATTTTACCCACTTAGAGATTCAAACTATCCGTATAACACACCGAGCATTAGACTCTATACACTCCTCACAAATTAGCGATTTTCAAATTTAGGATTCAAGAGAAGACTAAACTATCTTCCAAGAGATCATCTCAAAGACCAATAGCAAAAGACTCATTATCTTAGTTGGCTCATCAACAGAGTACAAGATCGACGCTCCATCAGCACACAGAAAAGAACCCAGCTAATATAAATTTCTTATTTCTTGTACTTTCTTTTGAATTGTAATCTGAGCTAATTGTAATTCAAAAGACCTGAAACAGGATGACGACTCTACTGGAAAATTCTTTCTCCTCCGACGAGAAAATTGTGTTGCAGTCCGACACTAAGACCCACGGGCCTTTTGCTGAATCGATGGTCATTAAATTTGACCAAGCAAAGTACGAGGAATATATTTCCTCCAACCAATTGTCGATGGCAACTATGAGGAGTTGCCACAAAATTCACTGTAGTGCGAATCAAGGGTCTAAATCGACCGCCGTATGTGTAAAGGTGACCTTCGCCAAAGGAAGTTTGAGCTTCACCGAAAGCCAAACGAACTTTGCCCAAAGCGAAGAATACCCACCCCTACCCTTGCAAAGGGTCAAGACGTCATTACGTCTTCTAATTTTGGACTTCAATCCATAACCCCTCTGAGGGTTTATTTTAAAGCATCTCGCGTTGCTTGCTATGCTTCCTCGAAAGAAGCAAACAACGGGGTTAACCCCTTATCAAAATTCCTGCAAAGGAGTAACATCATCAATGGTGATTCTTCTGACCACGCCCCGGAATTGGCGACGTTCACATGCCAATACCAGTAATGGCGAAGTTGGCATGGAAAAGAGCCATAACTTAAATTAACTCGGAAGTCCTATTGATCTGAGAGAGTTCCTGTCTCTGAAGAAAGCTCGCCAATGTCAGCATTGTGCGACCTTCAGGGATGTAGTCACAGTAGTTCAAAACAATTGTCAATACAAAGCTATTCCTTAAAAGGAATCAGTATTTAAGCATCTTAGTCACAATCCCGAGTCTTCAGAGGCCAGGATCAAAAGACGACGACATGCCTGAAAGGGTAAGAACATACTCCATGAGTTCACGGTCAATACGACCACTATAGTCTCTGGGGATGAGGAGGAAGATCTTGGCGATCCATCCGATCCCAGATATTCTCCTGGAATTAGGAGTATACTCCTAGAGGTTGATGGCATTTATCGCCACATGAGGTCGAGGCAAGGGGTCTCAATTCCTTTTGATTACTCCCTCATCCAGGTGCATGTATTGCGAGCTTCGCCGTCAGCCAACCATCCTACCTCCAGTGACACTAACTCTGGCATAGCATCGAACGTGACCCCTAGCTCAAGTCAAGAGCAATAATGGGTGGCAGACATGATAGTGTGGGAAGATCTTCTCGCTCAGATGGCAGCTCAAAAGAAAGCTTTAGATGAGCGATTTGAGCGTCTGGAGAAAGTGTTTGAGCAGCTTCTATCAGCTTCTCAGCAGCAAGCCAGCTCTTCAAAGGGGAAATGACCAGTTGTTGAACTTTCCTTAGAAAAAGAGCACATGCATCAAGACGATGCAGGACTCTACTCATTCAGAGTTATCGGTGCCTCTTAAGCTAACTCAGGAGACGAAGGCCTTAGAGGACATCCAAAAATAGCTCAATGCTCTTTCACAGTGAACTAAGTTGAAGACGGTTGGGATCACTCGATCTTATCCCATCGAGTGGGACATGGTTCCCTACCCGATGAAGTTCAAGCCATCGACGTTACACACGTTTGATGGCAAAGGTTCCCCGAACCATCACATTTATTACTTCCACCAACAAACTGGGAATGTAGTGGGTAATGACACCATTAAGGCGTGACTTTTCATCAGCACCCTTTAGGGGATAGCCTTCGGCTGGTTTTAGAATCTGTCGAAGGGATCGATCAAATTCTGTGTTGATCTGGAATCTAAGTTCCTCTCACAATTCCATGATGAACAATCAGATGTTACCATGACCAAACTCCCCTCTGAAAAGTAAAGGGTAAATGAGACGGTTAGGAAATTCATTGAGCAATTCCACAATCTGACATTGCGATGTCGAGATATGCCATTACCGATGCTACTCCAAACTTGTAGGCTTAATTTCGTGGGTCGTATAGAAGCTCATATGGGTGCTGTCACGGCCTATACATGGAAGGACTTAATGGAGCAAGCTGAGGAAACAGAAAAATCATCACAATACTTCAACAAGTTCGAACCTCATACTAATTTCAGGAGAAACAAAAGCAAACAAGGGTAGTCCTCCCAACCGAAAGCCAAAGAGACTTTCAGGGTCGAGGTCAAGAAACCCGACAGCCAGAAGAGGGATCCAAGGAAGAGCATTCAGCGCACCTACTTCTTCAAGGATGAGCACACGGTGGCTATCTTCCACGTCCTCAATAAGGGCAATCAGTTAAAGCTTCCTGAAGCCCGACGCTCTAAAGATATTGGAAAGATTGATGATCCCAACTACTGTCTTTACCACAGAATATTGGGACGTCTGACGAAGAACTATTACATCCTCAAGGATAAAATACAGACTTTTATCGATTCGGGAATCCTTAAGCTCAAGCCTGAGCAAAAGAAAGTCACTGCTAATATGGTGACTCTTCAATTCGGCTCCATGCCAGAAATCTAGGCTTCAGACAGAGTTGTCCCCATTCCCACTGCGAGAATGAAAGTGGTCAATCACGACCAACAATAGCAACAAAGCCAGGGCTTGGTCCTTCTTATTACTGCAAGAGAAGAAATGATGTGGGTGCATCCCGACCTTCTCCAATATGAATATTGAACTCTTCCGAAGTCCACGTCAAAGGGCAAACACAAGATGAAGTCTTACAACATCATCTCCGCAATCATAGGAGAAGAATCTCTGCAAGTCTCTTCACTCACTGATTCAGAGGAAGAAAAAATTGTCATGACGAGGACAAAGTCTGGCTGAACTATTTGAAGAACTATGATCAGCCAGGACCCTCTAACTAATCCAAACCGGCCAAGCAAAAAAAGACTCGGTTTGACAAGGCATTGCAATGTCTCTATCGATCATCCCAAAGCCATTCGATATGATATCATGGCCCAGTTAGCCAATATCCCGGCTCGTATAACCTTATTCAAACTTCTATATTTGTCTAAGGAAATAAGGGACGCTTTGAAAGAAGCTCTGAACGACAATGAGGCATTCCTTGCCCAAATGTCCAAGCCGCCCAAGGAGGAAGAACACAAGCAATGTTGGCAATGTCAACAACAAAAGCCTTGCATCACCTTCACTTTGGATGATATGCTCATCAAAGACCATTATCACAATCGACCCCTCTATTATACTGGGTATGTAGGATCGGCGAAGGTCGAGAGGATTCACATCGACCCAGGTTCTGCCTTGAGCATAATCCCGCGAAGGCTCCTTAGCTTCTTGGGCACTCCCGTTTACAAGCTTTCAAAAATTACTGCTACCATCTTCGGGTTCAACTCTAGTAGTAGCTGGTCGCTTGGAAAAATCCGATTCAAATGTCAGATCGGTGACTTAAAGATTGAGGTTGTTATGTCATCGATGTTGAAACACCGCATAACCTCGCCCTCAGATAACCTTGGAATTATTCCAACATGATCGTCCATCAGCGCTTCATCAATGCTTCAAGTACATAGACAAGCAAGGGGTCCCCATAAGGTTGATGCTGAAAAGCATCCCTTCAAGGGGGCTAAAAATTACTTCACGGACTCACTCTTGTATGATGACCAGCATACAATCGAGATCGCCCTCCCCAATGATGAAGATAGCGGTAACAAAGCCGACAATGAGCCAGATCCAAATGATGATCCGATCTGGGAGATGGAGCCACTTGTAATTACTTTCGAAGAACTATGTATTGACCAAATACCAAAAATCGTATGCATTGATCTTTAATGATAAAGTTGAGTTTGCTTATGACTACTCTTCGGACTCTGAGTATGAAAACTCAAGAGTCGATATTTTGTTGTCTAGGCTAGCTTTAGAACCAACTTTGTACATGCCTATAAATGAGTCTTATTTGACTCATTAGTAGTTAGATGACTCAGAGGACGCCACCTTCATGGTCTAAGCTAAGGGAAGCACTCAGAATCCTATCATCTTCGGAAAGGTCAAGTCACAGCCATGTCCACCCGCCTCAGACGATGAAGATGGAGCAATACTAGAGTTCTCTCATTATAGCCAGCAGTCTCAGCATATAATGGCAAGATTGGGGTATGACTTCAACCTAAAGCAAGGATTGAACTTCAATCAAGGACCGAGAGTTCCTCTAATCCCCTTCATATTAGAAGGAGAGACATTCGATTATTATAATCGAACTAAACGTGGACTTGGGTGTATTTCCCCAGAAGTTGACTCACAAATAGGACTATCGTCTGATGATTTCCTAAGTAGCTCTTCAGACACGTCTAGCTGTGATTCTGATGTCAGCATTGGAGCCATGTTCAATGAATTCACGGTTAACATGGTTTCGTATAATTTAACCATGGATTTGGATGAATCCAAAGTTTTTGAAGATCCTGAAGATGATCCCTGGTCGAAACATCTTGGAAAATAATGGGAGTCACGCTTTGAAATCAGCAACCCACCCACCGAAGATAAAGTGATCCAAGTCAACATAGGTGACAAGGCTAATCCTAAACCCATCTTCATCAGTGAGATTTTATCACTCACTAAGAAAGAAGAACTCATAAATCTCCTTTAGGAGTATATTGACGTCTTCGCCAGGAGTTATGAAGACATGCCTAGCTTAGATCCTAATGTGGCCATACATCGCCTCAACATCGATCCCAATGTTAAGCCGGTCAAGCAACAACAATTATGCTTCCGTCTCGAGTTGATGGAGCAAATCAAGAGTTTGCAGATTTATCCGTAAAGAATAACATCCGGATTGGCTGGCCAACATCGTTGTGATAACGAAAAAGAATGACAAAATCTGAATCTGTATTGACTTCAGGGATCTTAATCTTGTTTGTCCAAAGGACGAATTCCCTCTCCCTATCACGAATGTCATGGTTGATAATACGTGCGGATTTGAGAGGATGTCATTCAAGGATGGATTTTATGGATATAATCAAATCAAGATGCATCTAGATGATTAGAAGCACACAGCTTTTAGGGCACCCTTAGGGATATTCTGTTATATAGTAATGCCCTTTGGTCTGAAAAATACTGGAGTAACTTACCAACGCGTGATGAACATGATTTTTTGTGAGTATTTGTGTAAGATGGCGGAGTGTTATGCCGATGACCTTGTAATTAAGAGTCGTCATAAGCAAGATCAAGTCAATGACTTGAGGATGGTGTTCGAAATCATGAACAAATATCAACTCAAGATGAACCCAACCAAGTCTTTCCTGGGGGTATCATCAGGCAAGTTCCTTGGATTTATAGTAACATCCAAAGGGATACACGTTGACCCCGAGAAAGTGAAAGCCATCCAAGAGACACCACCTCCGAGGAATCTCAAAGAACTTAGAGGCTTGCAAGTGAGACTAGCTTACATCCGCAGGTTTATATCCAACCTATCCAGAAAATGCCAACCATTCTAAAGGTTGATGAAGAAGGGCGTTTCGTTTGTTTGGGACGGCGGCTTGTCAGAGAGCTTTTGATGAGATCAAGAATTATCTCACAAAAGCTGTCAGTAGCACCGATTTTAGATAAACCTTTTTTTATTTACATCAGGGCTATGGATCACTCTCTGGGAGCACTTCTTACTCAAAAGAATGACGATAGTCATGGGCAAGCAATATATTATCTCAGCCGGACTATGATTGGTGCCGAACATCGCTACAATCTGATCAAAAAAGAATGTCTAGCATTAGTTTTCGCGGTACAAAAGATGCGACACTACCTGACTGGCCAATCCATCCATGTCATTTCAAGAGTCAATTCTCTACGAATACTCATGACGAAATCCGGATCGCTGAACTCCAGGTTAACCAAATGGGCAATACTGTTTTCACAGTATGACATGACATTCGTGCCATATAAAGCAGTTAAAGGCCAAGCAATAGCTGACTTCTTGGCAGATCATCCCATCCCCAAATCTTCTAAACTCTACGAAGACATTCCAGATGAAGTCTTTGAGTCAAATATGGCTTCGAATGTGGTAACTCTACTTCGACGGTGCGTCACGACGCAACCACTAAGGAATAATTATTGCAGGAGTGGGGGTAGTACTTATTGATCCCCACATACATGTCCTCCCTCGGGCTTATTCATTAACCAAGCCCTGCTCTAATAATGTGGTTGAGTATAGTGCCCTCATAATTGGACTGGAACTTCCTCAAGATATGCGTATCAAATACCTTAAAGCTTCTGGCAATTCTAAGTTGATCATCAACAAGATCAAAGGAGAATATGAGGTCCGTCATAACGACCTTATACCCTACCATGAAGCGGCAACGAAGCTTGCTCATTCATTCAAAGGCTTCTACATCAATTATGTAGCCCGCCTCAAAAATACTCATGCAGATATTTTGGCATCCCTCGCAGTCACTCTTGACTTAACTCCCAAGTCTACTAGGCGCATCACAGTGGCTAGCCATCAATTATACTCCCCAAAATAAATCCTGGAAGCTAACGAAGTGCATGTCATGCCAACTCACTTCTAATCTAATGATTGGCGTTTCCCGATCATTGATTATGTCTTACACGAAATATTACCAGATAATCCGAAACAAGCAACCTCTGTCCAAAGAAGAGCTTCACGCTTCTTCTATGATTCTGCTACACAGTCTCTGTACCATCGATCATTCGACGGCGTGCTGCTCCGATGATTATCACCAAGTGAAGCTCGAGAAGCACTCAAGGAAGCCCATGACGGTACATGTGGAGCTCAACAACCGGGTCCTAAACTTCAGGACTAACTTCACCGTCTAGGCTATTACTGGCCAACGATGATTGCAGATGTAGTGGATTACGCCAAATGGTGTCATGCGTGTCAAGTCCATACTGACTTCCTGCACCAATCACCGGAAGAGTTTCATCCGACTACCACCTCATGGCCATTCAAGACCTGGGGTATGGACATTATTAGGCCAATTAGCCCACCATATGCTAAAGGCCATCGATGTACCCTGGCCATCACTGATTATTTTTCTAAATGGGCTGAGGCTGTTCCACTCAGAGAAGTCAAGACATCTAATATGGTTAAGTTCTTGAAGCACCACGTTATCTATCGATTCAGTGTCCCTCAGAGGATCGTCCATGACAATGATCCGTAGTTTATCAGTCAACCGTTCTTCAGATTCTACAACAAGTTTAGAATTTAATATGTGGCTTCTACACCATATAACCCAGCTGCTAATGGTCTAGCCGAAGCTTTAAAAAAATCATCATCAAACTTCTGAAGAAGTTCGTCTCCTCCAACAAATAAGATTGGGACGAGAAGCTTGGAGAGTGTTTATAGGCTCAGCAAACAATAGTCTGCACTCCTACTGGTTCCATGCCTTTTTCTTTGGTTTACGGATGTGAAGCCATGATCCCTCTGGAAATTCAGATGCCGTCATTGAGAATTGCTCTTGCCTAGGGGTGGAAACAAACCAAATAAGTAATAAACAGTTCGGTTATTATTCGTCCAGATATTCGATCATATTCGATTCGGTAGTTCATTTAATAATAAATGAATATTTTTTAGTATTCGGTGCATAAACGAATAGAATTTGACCAGAGGTATATTCGATTCGTTTGATCATTAAATATTCTTTTATGTTTTCTACTCTTAGATTATTATTTTGTGTTATCTTTTACGTGTGCATAATTTTATAAATATTGCTCTTTATAAGTATTATATTAATAATTTATAAACATACACTATAATAATTCTTATATTGAAATATCATAATAACAATTAAGTAAAGCATTATAGAAAATAAATGAAAAAGACTTCAAACATAAAGTTTGAAGTCAACACCTCATGGTTGAGGATCTTGTGACTTAACAAGTGTGCTATTGAGATATTTGTGAACATTTGATAAATATTCGTCTAATTAACAAACCAAATTTGAACACCCTTTCCCTATTCGACACGAATTCGTGTTCGACTTCGAATTCGTGAAAATTAACCGAATACGAATATGAATACCATGGTATTCGATTCGATTCGGTTCGTTTCCACCCCTACTCTTGCCGAGAAAATGATGACTGAAGAACATCATCAAAAGCGGATCTAAGAACTAGAGGCGCTAGATGAATGGAGACTTCAAGCTCAGCAACGAATCGAGATCTACCAGTCACGGATCTCGAGAGCCTTCAACAGGAGAGTCAAAGAACGTTCATTCAAAGAAGGCAACCAGGTCTTAGCTGTCCATCGACCCATGGTCATAACACACCAAACCAAAGGAAAATTCCAACCCAAATGGAAAGGTCCGTTTGTAGTAGAGACTGTCTACTCAAATGGAGGATATCGCCTGATTGACCCAAACGACAACAGGCTTATGGCGCCAATCAACGGGAAGATTCTCAAGAAATATTACCCTTGATCCTGGCCAATTTTATCTCCCCACAGAGATTCTGGTCACGTTTAGGTTTTCACCTCTGACCACAAGAATAAGTTCTCAACCTATATTATCGATCGTTTTGATCCAAAATATAACAAAAATCCCCAGCGAGTCATCAAGTTAACACCACACATCTGCTTGACTCCAAATGTATCACCACCGTCATGTTAGCATTACACCTCTGAACGGTTCACCTCCCTTTGTGATCCGACTGGTTAACATTACACCTTTTTTTTAAAATCTCATATCGATTGGTTAACATTACACCTCTGTCAACTAGTGTCTTCGGATTTGACCGGTTAACATTACACCTCTGTCAATCCATTGCTATAAAAAATCAATCAATTAACATTGCCCTTCCATCAATTTCCTGCATTAAGTTAACATTACACATCCAAAATCTAACAAAAATCCCTGACGAGTCGTCAAGTTAACACCACACCTCTATTTGACTCCAAATGTATTACCACCGTCATGTTAACATTGCACCTCTGAACGGTTTGCACCCTTATGATCCGACTGGTTAATATTACACCTCTGTTAGAATGTCTTGTCGACTGGTTAACATTACACCTATGTCGACTAGTTTCTTCGGATTTGCCTGGTTAACATTACACCTCTGTCAATCCATTGCTATTAAAAATTGATCAATTAAGATTACAATTCCATCGATTTCCTGCCATTAAGTTAACATTACACTTTCAAATGGTTGTCGTCCTTTGGACTCCTTCAAACCCGACCGGTTAACATTACACCTCTGTCAATCCATTGCTATAAAAATCAATCAATTAACATTGCCCTTCCATCAATTTCCTGCCATTAAGTTAACATTACACATCCAAAATCTAACAAAATCACGGCCAGTGATCAAGTTAACACCACACCTCTATTTGACTCCAAATGTATTACCACCGTCATGTTAACATTGCACCTCTGAACGGTTTGCACCCTTATGATCCGACTGGTTAATATTACACCTCTGTTAGAATGTCTTGTCGACTGGTTAACATTACACCTATGTCGACTAGTTTCTTCGGATTTGACTAGTTAACATTACACCTCTGTCAATCCATTGCTATTAAAAATTGATCAATTAAGATTACAATTCCATCGATTTCCTGCCATTAAGTTAACATTACACTTTCAAATGGTTGTCGTCCTTTGGACTCCTTCAAACCCGACCGGTTAACATTACACCTTTGTTGGATGTTTTATTTAACACGTTAACATTACACCTCTGTCAAATACCCTAGTACTGTCATATTAACACTACACCTCTGAACAGTACCAATCCCACAAAACCTAATACGTTAATATTACACCTCTAGCAGTTTAACTTTATTTCCTCTCCATCAGAGTTGTGAATGCGATACGTTAACACGACACCTCTATCGTACATGTATTAAAATGGCAAAAGTTCTTTATTATTATCAAGAAAGAGCTAAAGCTATTACAAAAGGAGAGAAAACCCTAAAGGGAATATGGATATAAGGAATGGGTGCGAGCAATATACTCGTTCACCTTGGTATCCCTAGCTTCGAGAGCGCCTTTCAGAGCTCTTTCCCTAAGGATCCTCGGGTCAACAGGAGCAGCTCGGGCCCTAACAGCTTCCAATCTAGTTGTCTCAGTTTGAAGTTAAGAAGCCTTAAGCTCACGCTTGGTGACCAACCCAGAGAACTTAAGTTCAAGCTCCTCCTTCTGCTGTTGAGCTGCCTCCAACCTAGCTTGAGCTACAATGATGACTGCTTTGGCCTCCTCAATGGTAGCTTCCCTCTTAGATATAGTGTTAAGTTCCACCTGATTACCATCAACAATTACAAGGTCGGCATTCAATTCTTGCAACCTTTTACCTATTTGCTCCACCTGCTGGCGAGCGGATTCTTCAATTTTGTGGCATGCTACTGAGAGTCGATGAAATTCAAGCTTAGCAATCCCCATAATGTCATCTGCCGAAATAGAATCGAATCATCGATTTTATAGGTTCAAGATGCTCGATTCCCCGCATCGACACGAGGATGCCAAGTCGGTCCCTCAATACATGAAGAGTGCGAGCAGACAAACCTTTGTTGGTAGCCAAAGCAACTTCAATACTTCGGTTAAATAGCTTCATCAAGCTCTTGCTCACAATCTGAATCTTCAACTCGATCAAATCATTGGAGTGGGGAGATTGCAGAATCTCTACATGACTTGAAGAACTCGCTTCGGTCGAGACTGCCGATGCATCAGTCGTCGATGAAACAACTTGCGCTTGACCACCACCTGGCAGGAGAAATGGGGCAAGTGAAGCCAACACACTTGAAATGGTTGCTACAGGCGAAGCCATCGATATTACCTCGACCAACGGAGTAGAAGGCTGTACAACCAACACCATTGTCATTGACACATCTGTTAGTGCACCCACGGTAGCTTCATCCCCAGCAAGAGCATCTGTCTTTTCGATGGGTTTAGCCGTTGCCCTCGGCCCGTCTATTGATGCAACTTCAACAGTGGAAGTTGTAATTTCCTACCGCAAGCGATCCGCCGGTCACCGTGTTTAGCCATTAGCTCGCACATCCACCGTCAGTAGCCTCGAGTAGCGGGTCTCGACTCCAATTTGACAGCCTCATTGCCACAAGTTTGTCTTCAAGCTGAGGCTCAGGTCTTGGAGGAGCTACCCTCCTAACTCCCACTGGAAAGGGAGAAATTAATATATCATCATCTTCTTCATATGATTCTTGTACAATTAGTTTACACCGAATCGCGAGAACTGATGCAGATGCAGGACTTGCCACCACACTGCTTGTCGGTTCAGGCTCAACGGTGCTGGAAGCCGCAACAGAACCAATTGTTGATGCGAGCTCATCATCAGCGGGAATGGACATGGGAGCAGCTTCACTACCGGTCCCCAAATCAGGTGCACCACATGTGGAGAAATGAACAAAGTACACCTCTAATTATTACCTAAAGTATTTTAATCCCTGCTACAAGTCAAATGCAGGATTTTGAAAACTTTTAAGGGGGGGCTCTTGTAGACGGTTAAAATATATTCTATCCAATTCAATGTTCAGCTTGGATCTAAGAAGTGAACGCCCATGAGCTAAACACTTCAAATGGGCCCAAAGTCATGCCCACAATAGGCTATAGCGAAGCTCGCTTAAACAAGCACGCGAACATCGCCATTGGGCCACAAGTTAGTTTATGCGAAGCTCACCATTCGATTTTAGTGAGCTTCGCCCGCAGCTCTCCATGTGGGCCACGTCATCCACGATCCGAAGAATAAGGCCCGACCATGATCAAGTGGATCTCATCTCAGCTCTTTTACCGAGCTTCATCGCACGTAGTCATCGGCGAACTTTACGTTTGGGCCTTTTGGTGAGCCATAGCTGCTCCCCACTCTCTCCTAAATTAATGGCCACTTACTCCACTCATGAAGTGGTCATTAACTCTCTCTCTTAGCCTATAAGAGGAGGAAGAGAATGTTCATTCAAGGGGATTTTACCCACTTAGAGATTCAAACTATCTGTATTACACACCTGAGCAATAGACTCTATACACTCCTCACAAATCGGCGATTTTCAAATTTAGGATCCAAGAGAAGACTCAGCTATCTTTCAAGAGATCATCTCGAAGACCAACAGCAAAATACTTATTATCTTAGTCAGATCATCAACAGAGTACAAGATTGATGCTCCATCGGCACACGGAAAAGAACCCAGCTAATATAAATTTTCTTGTTTCTTGTAGCTTCTTTTGAATTGTAATTTGAGCTAATTATAATTCGAAAGACCCGAAATAGGTAGTAGGAAGTTCAACCATCCCCTAAAATTAAGGACATAAGACTTCCCATGACCATTATACTCTCCCACCTCATGCATTCCCCACACAAATGATATAATATAATATTATAATATAGTATGTTAAATTGTGGGGCCATTTCTGATTTTAGAATTTTTTGAGGTGTTATTTGTACAATTTTGATGGTTGCTTGTAATTTTTGAAACTTTCAACGGGTGGTTGTAAAGTTTTTATGGGTTGTTTTATATAAATTTAATAGGCTTATTTATAATTTATGAAACTTTTAGGAGGCTTTTATGAATTTTTAGGGTGTTTTTAATTTTAAAACTTTTAAGTGGTTGTTTTAAAATTTTTAAGGATTTATTTGTAATATTCTAAAACTTTCAAAGATAGTGCTTGTTACTTTAGCAACTTTTATGGGGCTAGTTGTAAAATTTTAAATAGTTGCTTGTAAACTTTTTAAGGAGATATTTATAATTTTGAAACTTTCAAGGGATAGGTTGTAAAATTTTGATTATAAATGTTTAGGGGCTATTGTAATATTTGAACTTTTAGGATAATTGTTCATAGTTTTCGGTTTTCTAGGAATTGTTTGGAATTTATGGATTTTAAAGGGGGAGTTTATAATTTACTAAATTTTACTGTCTTATTTATTATTCTCAAATTTTTTCAAGGGTTTATTTATAATTTTTAAATCTTATGGGTTGTTTATGCTTTCATGGGGCTATTTGTAGTTTTAAGATTCTTTGTAGGCTATTTATAATTTTGAAACTTTGAAGGGTCATTTATAAAATTTTAGGCAGTTGTTTTAATATTTTAGAATTTTTAGTAGGGTGTTTGTTATTTTCAAAACTTTCATGGGGTTAGTTGTAAAATTTTCAAGTGTTTGTTTATAAAATTTTCAAGGGATATTTGTAATTTCTAAAACTTTCAAGGGATAGGTTGTAAAATTTTTAAATTTTTCATAGGTTTTGTAATTTTGGATTTTCTGGGTATTGTTTATAATTTATATATTTTAAAAGGCAAAATTTATAATTTTTGAATTTTATGGTGCTATTTATAATTTTTAGATTTTTTCAGGATTTATAATTTTATGTTGAATTGTAAAAGGTTGTTTGCAAATTTCTAATTTTTTACAGGCCTATTTGGAATTTTATGTTTGTCAAGAGGTTGTTTTAGTGTTTGGATCTCGAGATAGTTTGCATTTTTAGATTTTTTCAGGATTTATAATTTTTAAATTTTGAAGGGGCAAGTTGATAATTTTCTAATCTTGAAAGACTCTTTTATATAAAGGACTTTGATTAATAGGATTTTCAAATTATTGATAGTTTTAATTTGATAAGGATTCTTAGATAAAGAGGATTAAAAAGATGGTTTTATTATTAAAATTTTCTAATTATAGATGATTTTAATTTGATTTAGGATTCTTAGATGAAGAAAGGGTTAGACGTTAGGAGTAGTTCAACAATTAATATATAACGAAGAAATATGATTATGAATTTTTAATTATAGATAGTTATAATTTGATTATGATTACCAATATATTTAATTATTAGAATTTTTAATTATGGATAGTTTTAATTTGGTAAGGCTTCTTAATTGGATAAAGATAAGATTAGATGTCCATGTGTCATCTTCTGATAGGGTAGGACACATGATTATTTTTTTCATATGACACATGTCATGCATTTAAATGGCATGTGTCAGTTTATTGTGCCTTTAGGAGAACCACTAATTTCTCATTATATATACAGCAAGGATGCCTTGTACCAAGGATCCCTGGGCTCTAGTTTGTCTTGACTATTAAAACCAACAATATCCTATTTACATCTTATTTTCAGCTGTAGCAAAATCTAAAAGCGACTTTCGTCAAACTATGAATAAGTACAAGATCTTACTTACATGCTACTTCATCTTATATAAGTACGGTGTGTTTGATAAATTGCAACTCTAGTTACGATGTAAATGTCACTTGCATGCAACTGAGACATTGTAAATGTTTCCATGCAACTATAGTTGCAATTGTTCGATTCAAATTTAAAATTTTACAACTTTTAGTTACAATTATTAGGTGGTGCTTGTAACTTTTAGTATGCAATTTATTTTTTACTTTTAAATAATTTTAAAAATATTAGTTAATTTTATGTATAAGAAAACTCCCTAACTTTGAACTATAAGCTCGCATAACTTTCAAAATATTAGAAAACCCTTCTTAAGTTAGGGTTTTAGAAAAAAATCCTTTTAAGTTTGAGATTTCATTAGAAAACCCACTAACATTGTTAACCTCAATTTTTATTGGCAAACATAAGCCCCCGCCTAATCTCACTTACTCATGACAAAGTTAGATATTTCATGTGACAAAAGGGTTATCTGATAAAATCTTAGACTTAAAAGGGGTTTTCTGATAACCCCTCACATAAGAGGAGGAGGAGAGGGTTCGATAACCCTAAAATTTTTAAGTTTGCTTTTGAGAAATGAGATTTGGATTTGAGGTCTAGATTTGAAATCAAGGAGTTTGAAATCTATAGATTCTACAAATTACTTGTTTGGATAAGTTAAGTGAGAGGATTTCAAATATATATTGTGATGAGTACGTTTGTTATACATTATTTCATAATCTCCTACATATACCGTGTTAGGACTATTTTCTCTGGTTTTGAGATAACTCTTTTCTAATAAAAGATATTTGTTTGAGAGGTTGAAAACCTAATACACCAGTATATAAATTTATTTATTAAATAAAGCGTTATTTGCACTTAAATACGCTCAAAGTGTAATCTATTATAACTTTGATACTCCTAAGTATTTTCTTGCCCAAAAAACACCCAAACTTTACCTCATTTTTTATGTTGGCAACCCAAAGTTTTCTTTTGTGCAAATAGCACCTGAAGGTTCGACGTATTTAAGCTCTGATACCCTAAACTTTAATGAGAATTTACTTTGATACCCAAACGTCAACAAAAACTTTAAAAAAAATTACGTTTGGTTATCAATTTAACTTTGGGGTAGTTTTTGGGCATGAAAAATACTATGGAGGTATCAAAGATAAAAATAAAATAAACTTGGGTGGGTTAAGTGCAACTAACACTTAAATAAAAAATAATTATGTAAATAACCATGTGTTAATGGTCTTTCTTCTTGTTGTTCATATGCTTCTGTTCTCAAACCTTAAATCGAAAACAAGCCCATGCGTCTATTATTTAGTCTGAATAAAACTAACATTTGATATCATTTTCTAGACTCTTCATCAAATCATACGCTTCAAATTTGTGCTTCAAAGTGAAGTGAACTCAAACGAAAAGAAAATCCTAATGTGAATATTCAAGCTCTCCTTCTTCCTCTTGCTATACCATGGCCACCTTTTTGAGATATCACGATAACTACCGTGATGAGGAGAGGTATAGAGTGCATGGCGGTGAGGAGGAGGGATAGGGCCACCGTCAGGAGAACGCGATCCGGCGAGGTCTTGACAATGGCGGATGGCGATGGCTAGGTTAGAGGAGAGAGATGATGCAATGACTTTTTTTTTGTTATTTGATGGTTAAGGGAGTTAGAAATAGCGATCTCGTAGGGGTTGATTTCCCAATTCAAAGGGGATGTGCTAGAATTTGAAATCCTAGTTTTTGGGTTCTAAAATCCACCCCTATGAAATAAATTGATTTTAAATTTGAGTCCAATATGACCCCAAACATGAGATATGGATTTCGGCTACCTGAATTTCAAATCCATGGCCCAAATCCAAAATACCAAACACATCCTTGTGCAATTAATTAAGCCTTTAGAAAAGGATAAGCACGTCAGGTAACTCGAGAAAGGCCCCCCTAACCAACCCAAATTACCAAAACTACCACGCGGGTCTTTCTCTCTCTAATCAAGACAAAATCATCGTTGGCTCCTCATCGTTGTCTTCTACACAAAATTACATATCTACCCTCTCCTCCCAATACGATCAATAAAAACCCTAGGCGTTCGTTGGATCGATGCTCCTGCAAACAATCAGTTGACGAATGGAGAGAATCGTTGGAGGGAAGTACAAGTTAGGTCGTAAGATCGGCAGCGGATCCTTCGGCGAGATTTATCTTGGTGAGTAACAGTCGATCTCAAACCCTTCGCTTCGATTCTCATCTCTGTGCTCGATTTCAGCGTGAACTTTGATCTTTTGCAGCTACTCACGTCGATACGTTCGAGATCGTCGCCGCCAAGATTGTGAGTTTTCTTGCGGATTCTTGATTTGTGATTAGAGGGATGAATTAGCGTTCATTAGTGTAAAGAATGATCTTTTCAAGTGATTTATGTGATAATCTTATTGAAATCATGGTTCTTGTTTGATGAATGTTTAGGAATGTTTTCATGAACTAAAAGCAGTTGTGGAAATCTTGTTTTCTTTCTCTCCTTTCAGTATTGGGTATTGTGACAATTTAGGATTTTTTTTCATTTTGGTTGATTTAAATATTTTTCTGTTAAGTTCCTTGTGTTAATAAGCACCTAGTTAACTTTAGAATTAGGTATTCTCCAAATATCAAACTGAACTTCCAGTAAAAGGCACGCACATGTCATGGTCACCGCTGAGTCAAAATGTAAAATAGAAAGATCACCATTTGATACTACACAATCTAAATACAAATTAGTATCACCTTCTCATTGGTAAAGTGAATAATGTGTTTTAAAATGAATGTTTCTTGAATTAATAAAATAAATTTTGTGTTACATCTAAAGAAAACAAACTAATTAAAGGAATACCTGAAAATAAGTGCACGATATCCTAAGGAAATAAG